>PVIC010008633.1:0-47428 GCA_004025085.1 Thryonomys swinderianus
AAAAATACATCCCACGTCTCCTCTAGGACTTGGAGTTTCACTGGTGCTTAAAGGACAGTGACATAAACAGCAAGAAAGGAGCAGTCGCAGGCTGGGCTGCCCAACACTGCATGTATTAAGCAGCTGATCACACAGCTGCCCACCTAAGGATAGGCGGCCCACAGGACCAGACGGCACGGGAGTCGTGGGTGCCCAAGCCCTCTGCACACACACCCTGGGGAGGGCAGCCATGTGCTCCTTCCAACAAAAAGCCCTGACCCAGGTCCAAGTCCCAGAAGGGGAGGAGACAAGGCTCCCCTGCACTGCCCTGCCCTGCAGCACAGGGGTTTTAGGAGGAAGGTAAAGCACACCTTGCACATAGGATCCACAGGGGGAATATGGTTAAAGCTCTGAAAAGTGGAAACCAGGGAAAATGAAACCACTAGAGAGGACAGCGTAGGAGGTGGAAGCCCGGGGCTGGGAGAGATGGGCAGAAGCAAGGAGAACAGAGGGTGTGTTCAGAAGGGATCAGGAAGATCAAGCAGGCCTGGGGAGGGAGGGAGACTGAGGGCTTCCAGGAGCAGGTCGGGCAGAAGTGGAAGCCCTGGGCCTTGAGACTGAGGGGAGGAAGCAGGCAGTGCTGGTTGCTGGGGCCTTGGTGCTGGGCACTGACCGCTGGGAGAGGATGGAGTGGGTGAGCCTTGGAGGAGGAAAGAGACAGAGGCTGAGGCTGCTGCTTCCTTTGAGCTCTGACACCGCCCTCCCCAGATGACTCTCTGGGAGGGTGGGAAAGGGCCTGACCCAGCAGCACACACTCCCGCTGCATAGAACCAAGGCCCTCCTGGGCAGGGAAGGCGAGCGATCTCCCAAGAAATAGCCCCAGCGCACTGGGGCAGGGCTGGTTTCTGGCGAGGGAAAGTGACGACAGCAGGAATTTGATTATGGGATGTCTGATGCTCTCACACATGCAGGAATGCTTTCCTGGAACAGAAAGAAACCAGATCCTTGCTCTACAGTTCCAAACTGCTTCCTACCCCTGTGCCTGCCCCCATCTTTAGGGCTGTCAATGGAGGTCCGCAGTGGGGCCACCAGAGGGTGCTTCCCCCTCCTGCTTCCTGTTCTGGGAGCAGCCTAGATGGGAGCAGGCAGGCAGGTGCCCCCGGCCACCTCGGGTCCTGGCTCACAGCAGTCCTCTCCTCTCTGGGGCTCACAGCTGCTCGCTCCACCTGGAGTCCGCATCCAACTCCTTGCCTGACTTCAGTATCTCCCTACCAGGCCCCACATCCTGCCACTGCACTTTTGAAAAATAAGCCACTCAGCTCCTATGAGCAACAAACATCCACTCTGACTTTTCACACAGCACATGTGCACTGTTTCTCTGCCTCACACTTCTGCCCATGTGCTGAGATTGTGGGAATCTGGACTCTCCTCCGCCCCTGATGGCTGCGGTGGTCAAGGCCTCAAACCTCCTCTTACCTCCTCTTCTCTCAGGTCCTTCCAGCTCAAGCCTGGCATCGTGGCCAACCTGATAGTTCTCCAAATGCAGATCTGAACTTCCATTAAATTTCTTCAGTGGTGACCCCTGCAATTCCCAACCCCTCAGCCCGTTTCCATGGCAACCCCTCCAGCGAGGGACCAGAGGGGCCCTTTCTCCTGACACTCTT
The DNA here is from genome assembly GCA_004025085.1 of Thryonomys swinderianus. Taxonomy (NCBI): domain Eukaryota; kingdom Metazoa; phylum Chordata; class Mammalia; order Rodentia; family Thryonomyidae; genus Thryonomys; species Thryonomys swinderianus. Next base: position 1,644 of record PVIC010008633.1, read on the forward strand.
TTCCAGTACAGCTGGAGTTGGATCCCGTGGATTAGCCAGCTTCTTAAACATATCAGGGGAAAAGCCTTGTGAGATCCTCAAAGAGAGGGGAAGGAATTCACCACAGTGGTTGAGAAACCTGATGTGCAGGATAAAGTGCATGGAGGAGACAAGACCAGGGCCACAGATTTATATGCCGATGTACTTACAACCTAATCCTGTTAATTGGCTCATCCAGGAAATGCTCTGACTATTTTCTATTTTTATAAAATAAGACTGAGTTACCAGCAGAATATCAAAAGACCTGAAAGCTGCCAGTTGCCTGGCAACAAGGCTTGATCCTCAGTGGCATACATTTATGTATGTGTGGTTTCGTGTGCAGCCTCCACAGAGGAAGAGGGAAGGAGATGCCCTGTGAAAACAGAAAAGCAACCTCCTGGACCAGACTCACTGGGCCAAGGTCACCTCCTCCCCACGGGCCCCACGGACCTGGCGTCTGTGAGCTCCACACGCAAGTTAGGGAAGAAATGAGTCTTGCATGATTGAGAGCAGGACTGGGGACTTGGCCACAAGGTCAGTGGGGGACACGGGCAGAGCTGCCAATGTCGAGGGCTCTTCTGCTGAGTCAAAAGGACCTGGTGCTCCAACCTTGGACACAGCTGTGCAAATCAGGGCGGGGCGACTTAGGTTTTCCCTTCCAACTCTGCTCAGAGGGGCAAGCCCAGGGCCTCCTGAATAAATCTCGACCCAGACCAGGATCCGGCGCTGACACCATCCCCGGGTAGTACCCTCCTGGAGGGTGAGGGCAGGATGCTGTGAGAGAGTGGGGAGCCCTGTCCCAGCTCACAAAGAGCCTGGGGACCGTGAGATAAGAGCCCCACGGGCCTGGCCAAGAACAGCTGTGTATGAGGCACTTCCCATCGCCTCCCTCTGTCAGGTCCTGCTGAAGACAAGTCTCCCCTGAAACACAGTGAGGGGTCTGGAGAAGGAGGGCCAGGCCAGCACGTTCCCACAGTGCATCCCTGTACTCACCAAGGGCTTTCTCAGCTGTCACTGCCTCCGAGCCCCACAGCTGCCTGTGAGGAAGGACCACACCCTCTCATGGCAGAGGAGCCGCACCGGAGGGCCCAGGCCCACCTCTGCCTACTGCAGCTCTCCCCAGACCTCTCAGCTGAAGTGCACTCCCTGGTCCCAGACGCAGAGCTGGAACACCCAGGACTGGGGCAGAGATACTTAGGCTGCGCAGGGGAAACTCTTGGCAGTTCAGAGATACAGCTTAGACCTTCTAGTGACTTTGAAAACAATCTCTTCCCTTTTCTGCACAACCCCTGGTATTGTTGAGGCAAATTTAATCTCTCAGTAATAAAAGATGGGCAGCTGCCCATGTTAGAAAGGCACTGGTTGCCCATTTGCCCAGGACGTCGTGTGAAGACTTGAGCAACCCAAAACCACACGATGGAGAACTGCCTACTTTGAAACATACACCATTCCGGTGTGCCCAAACCCAACTCCAGCCCTAGCCCACTGAAACAACCTGTAGCACCCTTGGGCTACACTGTACGAGATTCACCAGACTTGTCCACAGCCCCTGACTGGCTCATAGAAACCACCCATGTCCTTATTGTGTCCACGGAGGCAGGTACAAGGCTAGAAGATTGGAGGTGTCCGCATTGGGTATTTCCTCTGCAGGGGCCATAAAGCTTGGCAGAAGCTCTTCCTGCTTTACAGAGACCTCAAATAGCCCAGAGAGTATGTTTTTCACATCATTACTGAGAAGATAAGGTCAAGCCGGTGGTAATCCTTGCTCTCTCTGCTCATCCACACATCAGAAGAGCTTTAAGCACTTTCCCACTTACAAACCAAAGCAGCAGCTCTCTAAGCTGAGATGTGCAGACTAAGAATTCTGGGAACTGATAAGCTTCCTTTTCTGCTGGGAGAGACTGGTGCAGGTAGACACGACTGTCCTGAAATATTTTTCCTTATCAACAGTATTTTGACCATTATACCTACTGACCGGACAAGGGTAGTAAGTGCCAGGAGGAAGTTTAAAACTCAAACATCACCACCACAAAAAACAAAACAAAAAAAAAACCCAGAGAAAAAGTTCACAGGCTTAAGTACTACACCAAAAAGGAAATATCAAAATGGGTGATGGACAAATAAAAGACGCCTGTGGCAACGTTCCTGTAGTGAGAACATTTGCTTTCCAATATCTTTAGAGGCCCATGAACCAAACCCCAGAAAACAAGAATAATCTCGGCCAGGTACAACTTGGTCTCCCAACCCTGCCAGGGACAGGTGGGTGGAGGCCACCTGCAGCAGCCTTGAGGGAGGCAGGAAGCCACCCACAAGGGCTGGGAACCTGGACTCTCAGGAGGAAGAGCCTGGAGCCAAATCGCAGTGACAGTCGCAGTGACAGTACAGGAACACCTGGAAAGGCCTTGACACTAGGTGTCTGAAGGCAGCAAAAGTCAAGAGACAGGAATTAAAGTTTGGGAGTGATTTCTTGGCTGTTCTTAAAATATAAACCAAGCATTAGAAGACATCTTTGTCAGTTATTTTTCCACTTTTTTTTTAATGAACTATGACAGATGTACCTAATTTACACAGAAAGCATGACATGTTACTTTGTCTCTTGGCAATGGCCCTAGGGTATCAGTTGTCCCCAGCTAGAGGCACACTTAGGCACCCTGAGGCATCCTGGAAAACATTATCAGCCCCAGAGACCCAAAAGAGGAACACAGACCTGCCCCACTTGGTGGATCAACACGGCCAGGCCGCTCCGGACTGTGGGCCTGTAGGAAGTACAGGCAGGAAAAGCATCCACTGCCATGGAGCCCCACAGCCAGCAGGGAACTTCCTGCCTGGAACATCCCTGCCTCGGGTGTGAGCAGAGTGTCCGTGGGTGTGGAGTCTATCTCCATCTGCTGCGAAGACCAGGAACTTGGTAAGGGAATCCTAAGAGGCTGGAGAAAGAGCGCCCAGCACTGGCAAAGTGGCTGCTTCCCCAGGCCCGGCTGGAGGGAAAGCCTCTGCTCGTCCACTCCTCTGCCCTGGGTGCTCCCTCCATGGGTCCCTATACCCTCAGGTTCCTTGTCCTGCCCACATTGGCCCCGAGCCCAGCAGCCCTGCACCTCGGCGCAAGGCACAAACACTTCACTCTGTCTCCTCGCCACCTTTTGTCCCAGGCCCTTCCTGCTCCTCCTGACCTCAGCAGCCTCATGCACACTGCCACCTCCTGCTGTCACACCACAACGTCCTGCTCCCTTCTCTCAGGCTCCAGCTAAGTCAGAGCTCTTCCTTGACTGCCTTGTCTGGCCCCTGCCTTTGTCTCACAGGATCAGCTTCCTCCTCCCGTTCTCTGGGCATCCAGACCTCCAGCTTGGCCCCTTCAGGACCCTCCCAAGAACAGCTTGACCACACAACCTCTCGGTCCACTGCACCCGCTCTGTCCCAAACAGGACAGTGGAAAGTCTGAGCACTGTATCCAGCCAACTGGGCAGTGCTGGAGACGGACACAATGCCACCTGCCACATTTGTGGCCCAGAATTTCAATTTTACATCTATAGGCTTTCTTTGACTCAACCCAGAGCACCCCAAATTTCTCTCTCAAGCACACTATTAAACATTGGACCATGTTCTACATATGGTCCGAATTCCTACCTAACCAAGCAAGTAAAACCCGCCAGTTTCCTTCTCTCCTTTCCAGCTCACCTACCACCTTCACACTGAATTGCACTGGTGTCTCCTTCCTCTGCCTCAGATCACAAGAAGTCACCTTGGGGACCTGGAGCCACCTCTGTTTCTCCCTGTCTCATTCCTGAAATTCCCACATCTTTGGCTCTGCTCACCCTCTCCTCCGTGCACAGATGTGCTCACAGCTTCCCATGCCTGGAAAGTTCTCCTCCCCAAGTGCCATGCACCCTCTTTCTGTCTCACCCACATGCACAGCTTATACTGTTGCCTCTTCATAGCAGTCTGTCCTCAGTGCACCCCAGTCAGTTTTGCCCCGCAAGCCTTGTGACTCCGGGGAGTTAACCGTCACACTGACAGAGCTCTGTCCTGCATGTCCTAGCCCCAAAGCAGCACAAGTGTGCGAGCCCAGGCCTTGGGATGTGGGGAAGCAGGCTGAGTGTGCCTTGGACTGAAAGGTGGGACCCTGGTTGCCCATGTGCTTGTATGTGCATGTGTGTCCATGTATGCATGCATGTGTGCATTTCTGTGTGTGACCATGTATATGTGTCTCTATGTGTCTGTGTGAGCACACAACTGTGCCTGCATGTGCATACGTGAGAGGAGGCAGCAGCAGGCAGCTTCACACCTACTACTTTGTTCCTTCAGGCCTGCCATGCTGGCAGCAGCATTGGGGTAGGAGCTATACTGGTCTGGTGATGACTCAGCTCCTGTGCGACCACGGCTGTAGATCCCAAGTCTAATGAGATGCAAGGTCTGAGGACAGGAAGAACTAGCATCAGGACACAGAATCACCACACAGCACCCAGCCTGGGTCAGAGCCAACAGCAGAGGTGACTTCCAGCTGCCATCAGCCTCCATCTCTGCCAGGGCCCCACCTGAGGGGCGTTTCTGACAGACATCAAGCAGACAAGGGCACACAGGAGCAGTGGGGTGGGCCTCCTACGCCCTGAGGGGATAGTCTGCAGCCTCAGCCTCCTTCCCTGGACAAGGCCACAGCCCAAGTGGAGGGGACACCGGCTGCCTCTCCCGTCACCTGGGGGCCACTGCGATGGACCTAGGTGTTCTCCGGGTCCTAGGGCATCGTCCCACAAGTGCCTGGACATGTGCCCCAAAGTCCTCCTGTCTAAAGTATAAGGAAACACTGTGGTCCAGAGAAGCCTGTGTTTGGACCTGGGCTGTGTCATACCCGACTCCCTTATAGCTCACAAACAGCGAGCAACGCAATCAGCGTTTCTGTTTCCTGAACTCCAGACAAGGAGCTCTTTGTCCCTCTGTTCCATTATTTCATCATAGATCTTCAACATCAAGCAAATGTCACTCTGCATCTCTCTTCCTCTTCATGCCCTGAGACCGGGAGCATCATTTCCTGAGGGTGATGTGCAGTGGGCTGTCATCTCCAGGGTGGTTTTGACACAGAGGAACCCAGGCTATTGTTTCTTATAAAGGGGGGCTGTGCAGGGTAAGCATAAGGCAGAGAAGGGAAATTGGCCTTCACTTCTGAGGCTAACGCCTCTTTGGGCACAAAGCACTCCTTGCAGCTAAGACATGTCCTAAGAAAAAGGGTACCCAGGCCAGGTCCTCCTGTCTGCACCAAGGGAGAACAGTGTGCACTTTTGTCGCTGAAACCCATGTCTTGGTTTGATTAGAAACCCCAAGGCCAGTAGTGAATGAGATGAAGCTCATCTCCTCTCTCCTGCTTCCCCCAAAGTGAAGCCAGAAAAATGGATGGCCACATTCCTGGGGGAGACATTTATGGAATGACAAGAAATTCCCTACGGAATCCTCGAAGAGTAACAAGGGTCACAGGACCAAGGATTTAGCTCAGTGGTTCTGGTGCCTACCAGAGTTCGATCCTCAGTATCAAAAAAAGAAGAAAAAAACTTGGGTAACAAGGATCATCCTTCTTGGACTTGTGGGGAAAATGCTCAATTCATAGCTATTTTGGTTATGAAAGAAACCAGGACCCAAACCAACTGTGTAGGAAAGAGCAAGCGGGTTGCTCAGTGGCCCCAAGGCTCGGTGTGGACAGCATTCTTCTGAAAACCATCTTAAACAGTGGAGGCGGTCAGTCTAGATAGGGCAGCATGGATACAGCATGGAAAGCAAGCAGCACCTGTGCCATGTTTTTGAATTCGTCATCAACATGCCCGGGAGGTTTGGCTGCTGGAGAGGGATGTTGAGACCCTTCCATGTGTAATGGGTGTACATTCTGCTAGGAGTGATGGAAGGACCTGTGCCTTCCCCGTAACATGCCATGCTTCATGCCTGACTACACAAAACAAACCAAGAGGGAGAAAGAGCCGTAGGGCTGGGTCCACCTTGTCCTTTGTGTCCTGGACATTAATAAATAACATCACTGGTATCTGTGGCAGAGGGTCCCAGACCCAGCCCATGGGGCTGTCACATAACGAGGAAGTGACACACTCTCAGGAGCTCTGTGTCCTGCATCTAGCACAGGGCCACCCATGTCTCTCACATTTCTCTTTGTTTTACATGGTAGAAAATAGTTGTTCCTAAACTTGAACTCCAGGTCTTTCTTTTCAAAATGTATCATAATCGTGGTAGTCAGTGGTAATTTAACTTAAAGCACAAAGAAGTTTAAAAACTTGTTACTTAGCCTGTGGTCGCTGGGATATGGTAGGGCTGCTAAGGACTGGCTGCCACTGGGCTGACCACCGACACAGGATGAGGGACCATGAAGCTAGGCCCTCTGCAGGCAATGGCTCTACCCGTGACAAAGGACAGCAGCTCTGTGAGATCCAGTGAGGCAATCGCTGGTTACTGACTTCTTTAAGGAAAGTAAAACAAACTTACCTTGAAAATTTACTGGGCCCTTCACCATCTTCATCATCGAAGTCCATTCTGAAAAGTCAAGGTCACAGATGAGCACTGGTTCTACGCAGACAGAACACTGGGAATCAGGGAACTCTGTTCCATCAGACCGCGTCCAATGCGCCCAACTCTTGGGCAGTGCTAAAAGCAGCAACAGCTCTACAGTCATCACTCAGCTTCAAGACAGGAAAGGTCTGCAGTGTGAGTGAGCAGTTGCACAGTGTGCATATGTAGGTATCCACCTCCTTGTCTCCAGAGCTGCACACAAGCCACCAACAGATTGGCGAAGCTAGCTGTTGGAGACATGAGCGCTCTTTCTCCTACCCCCTTAGGGGAAACCTGTCCCCTCCACATCATCTATTCTACACTGACACTTTCTTCCATCTTACTTTTATGTACCTTAACAGACTAAAAAAGCTTAAGGGGTTTTCAAAACCAGAAGATCTAAAGATGATGAAGAGATCACAAGGAAAAGTGAACATTCTACTGATTGTGATTGTGTGGGGTTGGGGAGAGACCTGGCGAGTCTTGAGTCTCCATGAAAAGGACATTTAAGGTCACTGCCCTATGAAGTCCAGACAAACTAATGGGGGAAGGTGGTTGTCCCTCAAGTCACTCAAGCTGGTTATCTGCTTGTCAAAACTCACCCAGTGATTACTCAGCTTTCCTCTTTATTGGGCCTTTCTGTATAAACATAAAGAAGGTCTTGATGGAGACCAGTTTAATGACCCATACTCTGCTTCTCAAACCATCAAGCCTCTTTAATTAATCACCTAATAGTAGCCCTAAGGTGCTGGGGAAGAGAGAAGGCTTCACTGGCTCAGATGCACCCAGAGTCTTTGGGGGACAAACATGAGGAAAAGACAGGTGCTTTGTCCCCCTGGCCACCCAGGGTGTGGGGCTCCTATGTGGGGACCAATCCAAAAGGATCCCAGCAGGAAGAATCTGCCTCCCCAGCTAAGAAACACCTGGTCTGGGCAGCTCACCCTGAGAACAGAAAGCTCACAGCTACACTCAGCTCTGGTGTCCGGTGAGCCCGTGCTCCAGAACAAGGACAGGACTTCAGTGATTGAAAATGACTTGGAGAACGCACCATCACCCAGGCCACCAGGAAACGGGCAGCTGGCGGAGGAGGAGCCCTCTGCTCTGTGCATAAGCTCCTCCAGGAGGTCTTCTGAGACAAGCTTTACGCACCAGGCTTTCAGGGGAGCTGGGGGACCTCGGGCCTGGGACCAGGTAAGGCTAAGGAATATTTTCCTTTCAAAAGTGGCATCTCTTGCTTGTGTTTGTCCTATCAGATGTGCTGTGCAGCCGGGGTTCTAATCTGGGAGTGAGTTCACTCAGCACCAGTTGATGTGACCCTGCCTTCTGGACCCGTGGTTCTGAGACACATGCATGGTCCTAACTGCTAAGGATAGCAACCACAGCAGTCAGAGCTGGAAAAGATGGCTGTAATGACAACAGAAATATCTCTGCATAAAAAGAAGAGGAGGCAGGAAAGGGAAAGGGGAAGGGAAGAACAGGCAAACTGTGTCCCACCACCAGACACGTATCCTGCCTCGAAACTTGGAAGCTGGGCTCGAGGCTGTGGCCACAGAGTTGTCTGTGTTGCAGACAAGTGGGAGATGAGGGCATGGATTTTTAAATGAAGTAAATCCACCTATGTTTTGCATAATTACCAAGCCCTCACCTGGCCTTCCTGGAAATTACATCAGGGAGTTAACCACCAAAAACTCTAACAGATTCGTGGGCGGTCTGCAGTGCCACGGAGTCACACTGCCACCCAGTGTTCTCAAGGGGTAAGAGCAGTTCTGATGCCCACATCAAAAACATTTCAGTGTTAAAAGCAGCACTGTCAAGATTCCAAAGAGCACACTCAACTATTTATCCAAACCTCCAATAGCCATGAGATGTGTAGTTATTTTTAAAATCCCTTTTATCTCAGGGTGACAGTGAGTGTGGCCATCAGGCCCCTTAACCCTCCTTTGTTGGCCTGCACATAACCTTGGGATGTTCAGGGTAACCGATTGTTCCCCTTTTCTGGGGACTGAAGCGATCCTGGGACCCAGAACTTCAATACTAAAACTGAGACCCTTTAACCAGGACAGCTGCTCACCTCATTTTGCAGAGACATGTAAGGAAATGTGCTGTGTATACGGGTCTCAGCTTGGCCAGGTTGGGATAGACCCAAGAAGTCTGAAGTCTACCAAGGACTTCGGAACTAGGATTTGTCTTGAAAAATCAGAAACTCAGAGTCTGTGCTGCCCTGTGCATGTGTGGAACCCCATGTGTGCAGCATCAGATTTAGTATGTGGAAAGCACAACGTGGGGACCAAGCTGGGAGATAAATCAGGACCCACATGGTGCTCAGACCCTTGGGACAGCTCACCCCAACCCTATATAGTCTCACTTGATGATCTGCAACACAGACAAAAACTGCAGCCAAGACATGATGACAGCACATCTGTGATCCCAGCATTCAGGAGGCTGAGGCAGGAAGACTGCAAGTTCAAACCGAGCCTGTGCAAAACAGTGACTTAGTGAAACCCTATCTATAAAGAAAAACAAATGTTCCAAAGATGTAGTTCAGTGTGAAGGTCCTGAGTTCAATCCCCAGGAACAAATCCAAGGACACAATGTATCACTCAAAGCAACATTGGCCAAGACCCCACCTATAGGTCTCTGTCATGGTGCCCAGTTCTATTTTAAATATACCTACTATAAGATATGCTTATTTCTTCTGCTATAAAAAGCTTAAGTCGTCTTTTGTTTTATGTCTTGAATGTGTCTCTACTATAATGAAACATCTGGATAATAAAGGAGAAATGAAAGTATGACTCTCAGCACCACTGTATCCATAGTAAAGAACCAAGGGCAATGAGCAGGTGACATAAGAGCCTTCTGGTAAGCAAGACCCTGACCTCACTGTGCTGTCACGCTGCTGTTTCTGAGCACGCTGCATTATGTGTGAGGGATGCCAATCTCCCACAGGTGGTTGTACAATAATAAGTGTCCATCAAAGGCGAATCATCAGGCCAGGTCACCTCAGGCTCTAAAGAAACAAGCTAAAGACCCATGGCTCTCGGATGGGTCCAGCCACTGCTGCTTATATCTGGCAACAAAATATAACCACGGTGTAGAAAAGGCTTTCGCCCTGAGCCTCGGGCTCCCAGCCTGGACACAAATGCCAGCCTAGTGACATCTGCTTATGTAAAGCCACCTGCAGCAGGTGTCAAAGGGGACCTGCTCTAAGCTGCACACAGTCTATCCTTCACTGAGGACATGTGAGCCCAGCATAGGGCTCCAGCTGCAGAAGAGACTGGTACATCCCTGGCCTTAGCCAAATCTTCCATCCCCAACAGGAGGAGCCAATGCTACTTCTTCCCCTGACCTTGAGGGTGGAGCTCGCCTTATTGGAGGTCAGCAGGGTGAAGAAAGGACTTTGGCTCTAGGCTAGGGGCAGCCAGGGGGATCCAAAGTCCTTGAGGGTCAATTCTACCTAGGTTAGAAACACATGGTAGGATGGGTGATTGTCTTGAAAACCTGAGCCCTCCCTCTGCCAGATGAAGTCAGAAAGAGGAGTCCCAGCAGGGAGCTCAGGAGGAGGGGAAAAAGTCATTGTCCATGGCATTTCTCTCTCCCTCCACCTCCCCAGGTGGACCCCACAATCCTGGGGTACACCATGCTGATGAGAAGGACATCTGCGGGTTCAGGCCCTATCTTCTTCTTGATGACTGTGGCCCCAACTTAGGTCTCCTGTGCCCTGAGCTAAGCATTTAGGAAGCAGCAGAGATTGTTACTAACAGGCTCCGCCAGACCAATGGTGACTTGATCGCAGAATTCCAGCAAAACATATAAAAACATCAGATGCAATAATTACTATGGAAACAGCTCTATAAAAACATATTCCCGTCCTGAAACACAGGATGAATCCCTAAGTCATGCAGGCTTAGAAAATGGACCTCTCGTTAACTTGCTCCTTCATCTGCCTGGGAACAGGGTGGGATCCAGACTGAGGACAGGGAGGACAGGGCCCACGGGGAAAGTCAAGGTCAAAGGCGCCACGGTGGTTCTCCCTGTTGGGCGCTGGGACAGCAAGTGCTCCCATCACTTCTTTTGACGTTTTGCCTCCTTGCTCCAAGTGGGCCAGAACGCTGAGCTCTGCCTCAGCGCCTCTCTGCCAGGCCCTGTGCAGAGACCGGCCTTAGGGGAGGGGGCAGCTTTATCCCTCAAGTGAGAGCATATAACACTTACAATAATTCTTTGAGACCCAAAATTCTAACAGCTCATGTTCTGACACCACACCACACACATTCTTTTAACAACTCAGATTCTGTTGAACTTAGCACTTACAAGAACTACCGGGTAAAATAGGAAATGTGCTTCGCAGTGAGTCCCAGAGGCAAGCCGCGGCCTTTTTTACCCCTGAGGAGCTCTGTGTGGGCGCCAGCATGGCCCACACCGCGGGGAGGTGTGACAGGGTGGACAGAGGACAGCTGCATCGGCACCAAGGCCAGTGTGCTGGGTCAAGGCATACTGTCTGGGCCACTGGCTCAGTTCTGCACCCTGCGAACCCCCTCAGGGACTGTGAAATCTCAGGGCTTCCTTCAAAGAGGACACTACATACATCAGTTGTTTAGCACCTACAATTAGGATGCTGGGTGGCTTTTTCATCCTTGCTTCCCTCCCTCCCAAGAGCTGGTGTTTACCTCTCCCTGCCTCTAGTTTAAGAATCTCTCAAGCTCAAAGTGCTAGATGACTAAGACGTCGGCCCTGGGTGTAGCCAGGTGGTAAGGCGCCTCCTGTGTCCCCAGGCTCGGTCCTGTGAAGAGCGCTCTGCTCTACCTGGAGAGCCACAGTCGCAGGCACCTGTTATCAGGAAATGTATTAAAAGGGCAAACTGATTCAACTGCCCAAGAAACTGTGTTTATCCAACATGTCCTCAAAAATAAAATGGACTCAATGGAAAACCGGACTAGTGATACATTGAGTTTGAAAATTCCAGTTGTACTTTTCCTGCAAGATTTTGGCTGTTCATTTTGGTCTTAATTTTCTGTATAGAGACAGACATTATCTAGCATTAGAGGCAGCTTTCGGTGCCAGGTGCCCAAGTGGTGGTCTGCCTGGCCCTGTCCGAACCCACACATGCGGCAGCACTTGTCAGCAGCCATGGGAGCTAAGCAGCATCCTGAGACAGCCTAGCCTTCAGGTGCTTCAGCCCCTTCTCTTCTCTGAAGTCAGGTAGCACCCAGGATTCAGGACCGAAGCAGCCCCAGGAGAGAGCCTTTCTAGCCCAGCACTGGAACTCAGCTGCACAGTGGGCCTGAGCGTACAGGGCCAGAGGTGAGTCCCTCCCCTCAGAGATCCACACAAAGCACATTCTCATCACGGAGGCAGGCAAACCAAAGTCCCAGCAAGGTGCCATGCCCCACCACTTAGAAGAAAATCATGTGCCTGTTTAGGAATCTCACAGAACCTAAACAGGATGCAAACTGCTGAGTCTTTACTCTGCAAGAGAGGGAAAAACAACATTTTCCAACAGGTCAAAAGCCTTGCGCAACACTGACTAAGTACAGCTTCTGCAAACAAAGGCTGCTTACCCAGAACGTCGCTTTCCTCCTCGGGCGGGCATGGCCCCGGCCATCCTCACCTGTCCAGAGGCCGCCATGGGGGCAACGGGCAATGTCACTGATCCAGGTATGTCGGAAGCCATTTCTGGAAGTCAGCAAAGACAGGAGGTTTTGTCAACACCACAAGAACCCAGTACTGAACAAAAAGAAAGCTGTCCTGGGGTCCCAACAGCCTTCCTTGGAGGGGAGCCCGAGGGCAGGTGCTACAGCTGCTCGGCTATCACCTGGCACAGGAAACTGGTTTTCTCCTCTGGAAAGGTCACCTCTGGGCAGAACTCCCAAACTCAATGCTTGAATCAGTGGTTAGAAAGAACTAGTGTAACATGGTAGCTCTCCCCAGGCTCCCCTGCCTCAGGGTCACCTGGAAGCACGTAAGATAGCTAGGAACCCAGGTGGCCCAAGAGCTCTCTGGGGAGCCCTGCAGCAGCATTTTGGACACTCTGCCCTGCCCCAACTCTGTTCAAGGACAAAGCTGGTCCCGCTCGCAGTCTGGCCTCAGAAGCCCTGCCTGACTCCCCCTGCACAAGGAAGACAGTGAGGGCTGGGCTCTGAAAGCATCAGGCCAGGCACTGCAGTGCGCCAGGCACCACATAGGGCCCAGGTGTCTGGATCTCCCTCACCAGGATGATAAATACCATAGGGGAAGAAGGTGGCACGGATGAGGGCACATTGCTAGTGCATCCTGGGCAACATACTCAGTGCCATAATCTTCTGGAACCTCCTTAAGGCCAAAGCACCCTGGTTTCAAAGAAATCACTCTATTAAAGACAGGGACGTGGCACTGGGAGCCCAGGATGCCAGCGACTCAGCATGACGTGCTTCCCGCCCTTTCCTTCCAGCAGAGCCAGCCATGAGACAGCTGTCCACAGTAAGACCCAAAGGCATCACGTCTAATAAACACATCAAAGGTCAGCTTGAACTCTTCCTTCACAACTCCGGGAAGAGGTTTCCAACGTCAATAAACAAAACCCTAACTCAGCCTCTCTGAGATGTTCACAAAACTTCCAGAATGTTACTGTTTTGTTTTTAACCACTGACACGATGAAAAGAGCTCAAGGAAAAAGTCCCCTTCTTATAGACATTCTCTCCCAGCAAGCAGTGTGCTGAGCTCGTGACAGCTGGACAGTCTGAATGCTGACCCAACAGCCTTACCTTTGGACGCTTCTGATAAGCAGTTATTTTTTTTCTGAAATGGAGGCTAAAACATATGAAGTCCCAAAGCTGACAGAAACAATCACTGCTAGAAAAACAATCACCGTTACAAATGGAAATGAAAGTCACTGCGTCCTAAAGTGGCCCCTTAAGGGGGACCCCTCAGGGGTCCTGCTGAGAAAAGGGATCCATGCGAACAAACCCTGGAGTTAGGAAAAAGCTGTGGACACAGCATCTTTCTTGGAGAGCCCAACATCCACTAAAAACATACCAAGGAGTCCTCTATAAAGAAGTTTAAATCAGACTGAGTCAGTATATCAAAAATGACTATAATTGTGGAAATTTAAAATTTATTATTTGGTGAGCTCAAGTTCCACACAAGGTTAGTTTCTTTTTTCCTCTTTTTTTTTTTTTTTTTTAGAAGCATCTCATTATGTAACCCAGATTGCCTTTGAACTCACTATATACCACACACTGACCTGGAACTTGCAGCACTCATCCTGCCTCAGCCCCTCAAGTGCTGGATTATAAGCATATAATACCAAGCCTGGCGCTTTTAGTATTTTTTAGCCAACTACTCCCTGACCTCCTGACCTCTGAGTTCAGAAAATTTCAGATAAATGGAATTGATCTCAGCCATCATCTGTATACCTGGAACGGTTTCAGCTCCAGCTTAGAGGCAAAAGGATACTGAATGGGGGGGGAGCGCCAATTGTTTTTGATACAGGCTACAGAAAGTAAAGCTCCCCAAAACCTTGGCTAGCAGAGCATGGGAGAGGTGACACTGATAATCTAATCCTTTCCTTGGACAGATGCAAGACGCAGAAGTGGGGTTAGGTAACCACAGCTGGCTGGGGACAGCCCCATCCTGAGGTCACCTCCATGTCTCTCTGGCTCCTCCCTCTGTGTAAGCTGTGTGCCTGGCTGAAGAGCGGCCTCCTGAGAGCAGTCCACAGCAGGTCTCTCCTGGTCCATCCCCTGTGCATACACCAGCGCCCTTCGAGCTGGGACAAGGACCATGAGCAAGCTGGCAGGTGGCACTATCAGAGGGTCAGCAGGTCTCCATATCTACACTTCACACATACTGAGGTCCGGCTCACTGGGATTCTGCTGTTTTTTTTATAAACTGTATTTGTGGTGTTCTGCTCGCTCTTCTACTGAGACCCAGAGTAACTTTCCTGGCTAACTGCATGATCTCTTTTTTATAATAAACTAGAGCAGTGTCATATTTTCTGAAAATATTTTACAATATTTTTTCCCTATCTGTTGGATCTTTTTCATGTTGAAAGATTTGTTTTTGTTTTGTGGTCCTGGGGATATCAGCCAGGGCCTCGTGTATGCCAGACAAATGTCCTTCCACTGAGCTATGTCCCCAATACTCAGGTTGACCTTTCTAATACTAGAGAAAGTTTCAAGAGGATAAGAACAAATTGTCCCAATTCCGTTTCTTCAGTCTTTCTTTTTCCCTGCAAAGTTTCTGATGCTTCTTCACTCTTACACTTATACACAGCAAGTATCTCTTTCTAAAGTATCCATTTCTTTGTCAATCATCCTGTTGTCTATCCTCGCACTCATATCACATTTTATAGCACACTTAGTGATCTGAGTTTTTCTCACTAGTCTTCCTTGGAATTCTTTGCACTTATTTCTGATATATTCTTCCATTTAAATTTTGACTTGGTTTGATTAAGATATAAAATGTAATACCCTTGAAATTGTTTCCCTTGAACCTATGAATTAATTTTGAGAGAATGCTGAAATTTTACAATGTTACGAATTTTCACCCACTGACATATCCCAATAGGTGAGAGGGAGTCTTGACTAAGTTAGAAAGTTTTGGGTTGCATGGTGTAGATCCCCAGGGTTTCTTGTTTAGCTTAGTTGTAGGTTATCCGTCACTGGGATGTGACCTTGACCTCATGTTTGTGCTGTGGTTGGGATCCCTTGTCCTGGATGATTTTCTCATGGATAAGGAGCTACAAAGACTGGGCAACCAGTGTGACCAGCAGCCTGCCCCGGAGTTGTCTCCCCCTCTCCCCACTGCTCTGTGTATGAGATTTTCAAGTTACTCATGCCTGACTGGACAGTCTCTCTGATCATTATGTGTTTCTGGCCATTCACCAGAAACATTTTCTTGAGGATGAATAAGAACTCCTTTGTCTGAACATCAAATCTTTTATTTATGCTAATAATTTCATGCAGCCCTCTACATTTTCTAAATTTCCAAGTGCTATTGACTGCAACATAATATCAATTTCCTGTGTTGAATAGTGATGGGTTTAACTTCCTTTTCATGTCTTATTTCATTGTTCAGAATGTTCCAAGCAATAGTAATAAAGGCCTATGATGGGGCAAGGGTCAGACCAGGGGCTTTGCAGTCAAGGTCTGGAAATCACAGTTTGAGCTTTTCTTGGCTGCTGGAGTGACTCAGCCATCTCTCAAAGTTTGTGACAACTGTCTTGAAGAGCTGTTTTTAAAATTAGCCTAACACAGGGCCCAGAATACAAGAAACGCTCAGGTGACAATAATTACAAGTATGATTACTGCATAGGTAAGTGTTCTGCATGGTCCTTGTGTTTCACTGGAAGGAACTGTGGATTAAGGTAAACGTTATTTGGGGCTGCCAAGGAAATCCATTCTGTGCCTGCTTTTTAAAATTTATATAAGCAATGGCTGTCCTGTTTTACTGAATACCATGTTGGCAACTAAAATAGTTATGCCTCATACTAAATAAACAAAAAGGAAGACACGATACATAAGGCTGAGATTCCTCTTCAAGGCTGAATATTTTCTCTTACTTTGGTTTTAGAACTGACACAGAGAGGTGCAATGCATTTTTGTCCACGCCCACGGGCCAGTGGGACCTGTCCTTGCCAACTCCAGGCTCTCCTGGCTCTCCTCTGGCTGATGCACAGGGGGGCAGAGTCCTGGGAGTAGAGGCAACAGCCCCAAGAGAAGGACTGGCACCTAGGGGAACAATGAAGCTGGAGTCCGCCTGCCTGAGAGATTGCTCCAGGGCAGAATGTCACATGGAAACAAAGGGAACGGTGGCCTGATCAGAAAATCGATGCAGGGTGGGCATCTCAAATCCCTGCAGGGCGTCCCAGGTCCCCATAGTGAGCAGATGGCCCGAGGGCTCAATCCTCAGTACCTGGTGTGTGTATGGGGGAGTAAAACAAAATTACAGTAAAATCAAATTCAATGGCTGATGAATTTTCTACTGTACTATGTTCAAACATCAGAATGTTATGAAAAATTGTGCAGCAAAAATGAAATTTCACCACAAAAGCTATTAAGTTTATAGAGAACAGGAAAATATTACAGTTAAAATTTTAAAAAGAAGATGGCCTTCTTTGGATGACAGCTTGCAGCACAAATTAAGACATACTAAAGGCCTCATGAGAGGGTCTAAGGGTGACAGGGGAAAGGTGTGTATGAGTGTGTATTATGCACAGAAAAAAGACAGGCCAGCAAGTAAAACCACACCAGTGTGTTAAACTTAGCTATTTCAAAACTTAGGAATGGTTTACTTTCTCCCAAAAGTTCTTTCTTGAACGTCCTAGAGTTTTTCAACAAAGGGCCATGTATTATTTTAATGTTAATTAGTGATATATTAATAGAACGATCACAAATAGAATAATAAATATTTCCAAGCTGTTTCACATGTAAGGCACAGTAGAAAGCATATGTAGCTAGACAGCCAGAATGATGAGATAGAAGCAGAAGGGGGAAATTCTTCCTAGTAACAGGAGTGTCGAACAGCAGAATGGACTGGCTTCACAGGAGGGTGAATTTTTGTCTACACCAACACTGAAGTGAGTGCTCTTATGCCTTGAGTACAAAATGTGTGTGCAAGGCTGGCTGTCCAAGGCACAGTGTCCAGAAAAGGGGCGTTGGGAAAGCAATAGCGCCTTGATGGCTCCAACCTCAGGAGACTGGGCTAATCCACTGCTGGTGCCTAACCGAATGGCCTGTGGGGAGGCGGTGGAAACTAGGCGATGGCCTTACAGGAGTGGTGGGTCATCAAAGACACACCATGGGATGGTATAACTCATCCCTGGACCCTCCTCCTCCACACAGGACCGCAGCCATGACTCTCTGACTCACTCCAGGGCCAAAGTACTGGAGTCGGACAACCTCTGAAACCTGGAGCCAAATAAACCTCCCTGCTTTAAACTGTTTTTTCTCTGGTCACAGCAGTGGAGAGTGACTCGTGACATAGGTGCTAGCTATGTCCTCAGCACCAGCTGTCCTCCCTGCTGGGTTTTATGTCCACCCACCTTTGAGGCAATGTGATGCAGGCACTCCTCAGGACCAGCTCACGGCATGCCCTGGACACACAGCAAGGATGGCACAGAGGCACCTCACAGGGTCCCGCCCACTGCAATACCTTCACCCTTCAAGATGCCCGGTGGACCCCACTGCAGTACAAGGGAGGCCCTTAACAGAGGCTGGATCACAGCCCGGGTGGATGATGCACAGTGCACAGGAAGTGCTTGTGCCCAGCAGTCCCTCTATCCAGCTGCAGGTCATGGGCAAGTACCAAACTTCAGTAGGTTTCAGGTGCTTCATCTATAAATAAGGGACACATGGTTATTGTGAAGATGGAAGGTCATTTATTCATGATGTTTGACAATAATTTTTCTGGCCTGAGGATTTGGCTCAGTGGTCCCGACAACTGCCTCACAAGTACAAGGTCCCAAATTAGATGTCCTGTACAAAAAAAAAGTGATTTTTCTGTCCCCCTATTACTTTTCTCTAAGAAAAGTATGTCTTTTCAGTCAGACATTGTGTTTGTGTGTGTGCGCGTGTGTGTGTGATATTTACATAGCCCCTGTGCACATAACAGCACTGTGCCTGTTTCCTATTTATAAAATGGGATAGTAACGGTCCAGACCTTCCTCAGGAATGAGGATCAAAGTGGTCAAAGGTTCAGCGTGCTGCCCAGAAAAGCAAGAGGACTCTGCAGGGTAAAGCGGCACACACATGACTGCTGTGACTTCTAACATGACAAATGGAGTTCCTTTTGATTTTGTTTCTCTGTCTCTGATTCATAGGGGAGCAGGAAGGTAACAGCCCATCCTGCTCCTTCCTGAAGTGCTTGCCTGAGACATGCTGCGGCCACGGGGTCATAGCAGACATGGCACCCCAGGCTGTCTAGCTGCGGCTGTGGGGTTCGGCAGACCACCAGGGCCAGGCAGGCAGTCACAGGTTTGTCTCAGCCGCTGGATGCATGCCAGGCTGAGCCAGGAGTCTGCGCCCCACTGCCCAGCCTCCACCCCAGGTACCTCTCAGGGCTTCACACACACACACACACACACACTGCACACCAACATATACACTGAACACCCACATACAACACACACACACACATACACACAGTTCACATTCACCTCAGATGTGCACACCCACATTGGTCCAGACACTTCTCCTGCCTGAGGGCTACCCCTAGCACAGAGAGCCACCTGCCTCATCCTCCTGGGAACCCCACGGCCTCCCCTCCTCAGAGGGAACCCAGAAGTTCCCCTCTTGACTCCACCACCCAGTTAGTGAGTCAGGCAGAGTGTGGCCAGTTTCAAGGGCAGGACACTCGCTGAGGTGGGTAGGAATGTGGCACAGAGTTATGGTGGCCTCTATATGACACCCCCACCCCAACACATTCACACAAACAGCTCTTCTTCGCATGAGCACCATTTGGGACACGGACAGAGCAATCTGTCCCCAGCCAGTGCTGCCCCATCACCTACCAGAGAACAGCCACCATTCCAGGGCCACAGCTGGGCCCAGCGTTCATCTCCAGCAGCCCCCATCTTTCTGTTTTGAGCCTCTGTCCTGGCTTCCAGGTTCCATGTCCCTGGCCTCCTGCTGTCCTCCTCCTCCAGTCCCCTTGGCTGCTGTGGCTCTACTTGTGGCCCCCAGTCAGCCTGCACAGCCTTCTCTTTCACCCAGGCACGTGGCACCTATACCATCTCCTTAGATGACCCCCACCCAGATCTGGGTCCACAATCGCTTCTGACAGTCTCCCCCCCCACCGGGCCCTGCTGCTGGCCAGCCTCAGGCTGGCCAGTCTTCCTGCTCTGCCCTTCCAGAGGGGACAAGGTGAGCCCTAAGTCCTCTCCTGACCTCATCTCTCAGTGCAGAGCTCCCTGTCCCCAATACCCAGTCCCTGTTTTACCAGGCTGTTGCTTACCCCTTCTGCCCACCCGTCCCCACCATAGGTTCCTGCCACACTGCCCCACCAGTCTAATGAACACATTACGTCCCCCCAACATTCCACCCCAGGGCCTTTGCACATGCTCTGTCCTCTGGCATGAAAACTCTCTCCTCTCTTAACCCAGCTCACTCCTCTACCATTAGGATTCAGCTCCAATATCACTTTTCAGAATGCCTATTTTCAACCCTCCAGGCAGGCCTGGCCCCCAGGGCTCATTTGCACCCTACCTGTCCCTTTCTGAAGAGATGACAGTCACACCTTCCTTCCTATGTGAAAGATGCAGAGGAGGCAGGGATGGTAGAGCCATAAACACAAAGAAGATGACATCACCGCATCAGGGCCCCCGAAAGGGAAAATTCTAAAACACTCGGTCACCTGATCCTCCTCCACTGCACAGGCAAAAAATGTCTAGAGCAGGAAGAATGGAAGCAGGCAGAGGCGGAGACGTGAGCACGCAGCGTTGTCCTGCCTCACACCAAGGGCCACGGACACAGGAGGAGCCTGCTTCTGATCCTCATTTTGTAACCACCCGACTCAGTTTCTCCATCTGTTTTCCAACTAGGAAATGCAGCTTATAGTACACTTCTCCCTTCCACGGAGGCTCCCTGAAGAAAGCGCGCCTGTCTGGGCTACAGCCACCTCTGCCAGCCTTCTGTTTGGAGCCAGGGACTGTGCTAAAGATGGACAGTTAGAGACAAAGGATCGGGTCCAATACCAGAGTGAGGCAGATGTGTGGCTTGGCAACCTCACGCTCTGAGCACTGCTGGAGAGACAGGAGATGCCTGGGAGACCCGAGAAGGCTTCCTGGAGGAGGCCGCAGCTGTGCTAATCCACACGACCTCAGGGAGCAAGCACAGTATAAAAGGCGATCTTCCCAAAACACATTCCTTTGACTGCTCCAGACTTTCTGAGCAGACTCACCGAGAGAACTTCTCATTCCGTCCCACCCTGGAGCTTTCTGGCCCTTTACCTCAGCTGAAGCCCCCACCTCAAATGCACATGTTTGTGAGAGGCACTCAGCTCAGGACCCTGCTCAGAACCAGGGACAAGTGGACAGACAGACAGAAACATCTGCCTCCCCAGCAGCCGGACCCCAGTGCAAATACCTCCCTCACCCCAAGCTGCGTGTCCACTGCACAGGAAAGAGAGCACCCCCCTGTCCGGAGAGTGCCAGTGGGCTTTCAAGCTCATTCTGAAAGAACATGAGCTGAGGATTTTGCAAGATTCACCACGTCACAGAAAACATATATGGCTCAGGAAGCAGCATCCAGCTACAGAAGATTTCACATTTCAAACGCAGACATATTGTGCAGAATTCCCATATCAAAGCACAGGCAGGAAAAATCTGGAAAATGGTGAAACTTGAAAGCAGTAAGATGAATAGAAGAGGGGGAAATGAAAAAAGACATCTTGTGCCTGCCACTCGTCCATGCGAATTCAGACAAGAAAAATATTTCCTGATCCTCATACCTTGATCTTCACACTGGGAAAAAACTAATGACATGCAAACTTTCACAATCCGACTCCATATGATGCTGTAGTGAGCATTCAGATAAATAAGAAGCAAAAGCCTCTCTCCATGGGTGGGAGAGGAGAGGCAGCTAACCAGAGCAAAGCAGTCTCCCCAACATCCGGCTCTCTTAGAACAATTCTCTTCCCAGAAAGCACATCAAACAGCACAGCCCTACCTTTTCAGAGGGATTAAGCAAAGATCCTTCTTCCCTGTGACCAACACCTTCTTAGCAGAATCTGCTCTCCGAGTAGAAGAAATGTCAGGAACCTCTGGGAGGAAATGTAGCTGCATTTGTATTCTGCTCAGAAAATGTCATCACAGATCTGTTTACCTTAACTGTGGACCATGATTCAGCCGTGACAACTGTCTTGCATACTGATCAATTTATTTGCAGCAAAATTTCCAGCATTAACTGCTTAGGTTCTGAAAAACCCGTTCCTTGGATTTCCTACGCAACTGTAAGAAATACACAGTTGGAATATCTAGATTCTTACCAAAAGGTTTCTGGGAAAGACCAGGAAGGATTTTTCCTGACACGTATACAGGCACGATCCCTTTCACTTCTGGGTGGGAGGCAGGACAGGGAGCTCCCAAAGACTGTCGCAGGGGTTGGAGTTTCACAGCACTGATGCAGGGAGCAATCATTAGTCTGAGCATCTGGGGCTCTAAGCCCAGGTCCTGGCCAAGCCATAACCAGCCGTACGGCCCTCTGTACAATGCCCCACCAAGAAGGCTGGGCCCAGAGCTCTGCAGTAGGACCAGAGGTGACAGAAACAGGAACATGTGGCAGCTGAGTCCACAAAAGGAGGCAGAGGCAGCAATGCCTCCTTCACAGCTATCTCCGAACTGGACAGCTGCCGGGGTCCCTCCCATCAGGGTACAGGCTTGCGCCAAGGCAGCTGGTGGAGACTCCTGCCTCTGCCAGGAATGGAGGTTCAGGCTACCCCGCACACTGTGCATATGAGTGTCTGGATGCACGACTCTTCCTTCGCCACTGCTGGCTGAGGCTGGCACCTCTGTGGTGGATGCTGTGAAAATGGGGAGCAGCACAGACCCAGCAAGGAGAGAAAAGCAGCAGCTCCCAAGGAGGAAGGATGGGGGTTGCTGTCCAAGGCACCATGGTCCAAAAGGTCCAGTCTGGGAAGGGCAACACAGGAACCCCAGTGTGACCACGATGCCGCATCCATCACTTGCAGTCTCGTGTCTACAAGCCTGACAGCTACCGACCACCACAGCAGAGTAGGGTGTCATGAGCCTCGACGAACACAGCAGGCAGTGCCTGGGTTGGAATCCTGGTGTCCTGAGGATTCCTGGTGCCTCCAAAAGGGTCAGAGAGAGCTCAGAGCCTTCCAAGGCCTGAGCTCAGGGGGCCAGGAGCCCAGCAAGGCAGAGGAGGCCCCAGGAGAAAGCACAGGTGTGGCCTGCTGGCCAGATACTGTGTGGAGGGCTCAAAGGTATGATTCTCCACTGCTGAACACAGAAGGACCACGGGCAGAGGAGGCAGACCAGCACTACACGGAGGATAACCTGCTCGTGGGACAGAACCAAGGAGCCTGTAGGAGCGATAAGCTGTCTCCCACCACGGAGGGGTCTTCCTGTGCAATAAGAGGAGCCCGGGCCTCCATCACCACAGGGCCTCTGCACATTGGCTAAGGGTGTGAAGGGAAGGGACAGAGAAACCACCCAGATGCAAAGCAGTATCCAGAGATAGTGTAAGTTGAGCACAAACCCAATGAACGAACATGTCTGACACAGGGAGAAAAGCTGATAAATTATGGAATGACCATGCAGGTAAAAATCATTCACTCATTAAATACAATTTCAAAGAACAATGATACAGGGAAATGCTGTGGTAAGTTAATAGAGCAGGATGCAAAATCTTACCCAAACATATCTATCAGAGATCCATCAATTCTTCAACCACCCTATATGCCCCAAACCCGTGGGTTGACGTTAGCTCCTGAATGCAAGCCTCGGACTCTGAAAGGACAAGCAGTCAAATGCCTATTTCAAGATCATTTATGGTATCCCTGAGTTTCTTCATGACTCATGATCATAGGACACACAGGTCACCCTGACATCATGCCATGTGTATATATGTATAGAATGCTTCAATTTGCTTAAGCGAGTCATAAATATAAAAGCATCTTTGCAGGAATGAAATGTGTAATGATTCAAGAGCATATGGTGAAAGCTATTAATTATATGCACCAAAATTTATGTGTAAAAGGAGTTATTACGAATTTTAACAAATAGTTAAGAGGAAATGGGCAAATATAACACAAATATTGAGAGAGAAAGCACTGACTTGCTAGCTTTACAAAGACTGCTAGATCCTTTCTAAGCCAAGAAGTGAATGGAGCTAGTAATCATAATAATAAAAAGACTGGAGCCAGAGATTTAGCTCAGTGGTTCCAGTGCCTGCCTAGCAAGCACAAGGTCCCTGGTTTGATCCCCAGTAACCACATACAACAATACCGGGTGTGGTGACTCACTCCCACCAGCAATCAGTACCACATACCACAGTGAGGAGCAAGGTGGCTCACACCTATAATCCCAGCACTTGGGAGGCAGAGGCAGGAGGATTGCTGAGTTCCAGGATTGCCTGGGCTACACAATGAGCTCAAGTCCAGCCTGAACTATAAAGCAAGACCTTGCCTCAAAAAACCAAACCAAACCAAAAAAAAAACAAAAACTATTAGGGAATGTCATAATTCCTATATTTGTAGAATTGTTGGGTGTATTGGCCTTCATAACAACGAACAACCCTTAGATTTAATTTTTTTTTTTTTTTGAGACAGGGTCTCACTTTGTAATTCAGGTGGCCCTGGGCTCACTCTGTAGCCAAGGCAAACCTCGAACTCGGCAATCCTCCTGCCTCTGCCTCCTGAGTGCTGGGATTACAGGCATGAGCCACCATACCCAGCTAGATTTAAAAATATTTGTTTCTGTTTAGGCCATGTATTTTTAAAGAAAAAGTCTTATTTGGATTAACAGCCAATTGTGTCAAGTTTGTTGCCTCAAACACAAGAGGCAAAACCTCTCAAATCATACTACGATACCTATAGAAATCACTATCAATCCAGAGATGCTTAAGAAGGCAAATATAAAGACAAAGAAGAAAATTTTAGGGAAGCGACTTGCTCCGCAATGCATCCTGCTCCCCACTACAGTCAGCTGCAGGTGGGCACCCTTTGTGTCACAGACTGTCATATGTAGAGCACAGGAGCAGCAGGCAAGGATGGTGCCCAGGGGCAGCCACAGCCCACCCAGAAAGCAAGTCTTTACATGACTATTACTAATAAACACCAAAAAGATATTAACAACTCCTATTTTTGTTAAAATGTCAGATTTGTATTCAGTGGTGTTATCTGGCTTCAGTCTAAATCACAGCCAAACACAGACTTTGGTGCTTTACCATCAGCGGTAAATCAGGGGGAATCAATTCTGATCTACGTTCTGATTTATCATCACGCCAAGGAAGACCCTATGAGTGTGTCTGGAGGTAAGCATGTTAATGGAACAAAGCAAGTACCTGAAAGTGAAGATTGTGTCTGATTTTCACTTTCCACTTATCATTTTCCATTTCCTCTCAAAATCTTACAACTTAGGATACGATGCTACCAATGGGTAAGAGGGGCACACATGACAGGCCTCAAGGCGAATGAGCAGCCACAGACATGGCCCCACGTGCAGGCTGCTGCCCAGAACTAGGAGCAGGGATCTGGGGAGCAGGGCTTCCAAAACCCAACAGCAGGGCTTCGACGCTCAGGTGGAGCAGTTGGGGTGGTGCTGGGAGGGGAAGCGGGACTGGAATGTGAAACGGCAGCCAAGTGCCAAAGGCTGGGACCAGGTTCAGTGTTAGAACAACCGCAGCTGCACGTGGTAAACAATGCGGAATACTGAGGAAGCACAAAGAATGGGAGGATGAGACCAGATAAGAGGAAGGGGAAATGTGAGGTAAGAGAGAGAAAGAAAGAGAGACAGACAGACAGACAGAAACACATAGAAAGTCTCCTGCAAAGACTGGAGATGAGTTACTTGAGGTGGGTGACACTCTGCCCCCAGCCCAGAAGAGGGGGTTAGGGGCAACTGCAGCCAGAGAACGTGCGGTGGCCTCTGGGAGTGACACTGTGGCCGTGACTGGGTGATGCCACGGGGCAGTGGAGAGTGAGACCTCACATCCCTCCCCAGCACATGCCAGGCCCTGTGCACCAGGGAAGGACGGAGCCATCAATTCAGGGAGGAAGGACTGGCGATCAGGACATGCAGACACAGGGCTGGGTGAAGAGTGCCTGGCAGGAAAATCAGATATCGTGACCTTCTCGATTAGCATCCAAGAAAGCAAGCCTTTGCAGAGGAGTGGAATAAAGACTAAACCAGAGAACATGCACATATTAAAATCCCAGACACTTGCGGAAACTGTCCGAGTAACTGGGCACAAACGTCCTCACCCCACATGGACTGCTGGCCCCAATGAAGAAAGCAGCTACCTCCTTTCCTGGTGCCAGGACTGCATAAATCATGATGCATGGCCCCACAGGGCAGCAGGGGATATTATTGGCTAATTAAGACCCCAAACCATGCAGCACCCCAGACTACATGCACATTTCACTCACACATAAGGAGGTGACTGTGACCAGGATGTGTGGTCACATAAACTGTGCATCTCTGTCCCCAAGGAGACAAGCTTCTGAGGGCCCTGGCAGTGTCTGTTCCTTTTCTGATGGAATTACCAAACCCTTCAGTAATGGCCAGGTTTCCTTTGTTGCCATGTTTAGGGTTAATGGGGTTGCACAGAAGGGGGTTTCTGGAAGCCTCAGACCCCAGCTACTCTTCTGGGCAGCATTTCACCCACCAGCACCCTGCAGCCCATCAAGGACAGTTCCTGCCCAAGAGTCGGCTGTCTCCCCAACCCATTGCCATCTCCAAGCCTTCTGCTGGGGAGCTGGCAGGGAAGGGGAGGCCCCTTGAGGGGACTTGGGGTCATGTTGAGGATTCCTGTGCAGGCAACTGAAGATATGTTTGCAGTGCATGCACAAGCCATAGCACACGCTGGTCTGGGTACAGCTGTTTAATGTGAGTCAGTGGATGGACAGATGAATTTCAGAGTCAGGCACCGCCCAGAGGATCAGACAAGGTTGGGTCTCGGTTATTCAGCTAAAATGTGTCCATGATCAACGGCAGCTCCAAAGTTGTCTTTCAGGCTCATACCCTCTGTGTCTGACCCGCAAGGCCTAGACGGCAAATCCTGTCACTGCCACCTGTGTGGAGAGGGAGGGGGCCAGAGCTGAGCAGACGCATGCATCCAGGGTACACATCAGCACTGCACAGGACACAGCTGCTCCTGAAGCCCCGGGATCTGGAGAGTGATAACCAAAAAGCAAAGAAAATGGTGTCTTACACTGTGGACTTCTGCCTACCTGGAGGCAGAGAGTCCGGGGAGAAGTGAGATGGTGAGCAGACCCAGAGGCCAGGGGCTCACCTGAGAGAAGAGTCCGGGCCTGCTGCTCAGAAGCAGGACTTGGGGATGAAACAGGAGAAAGCAGCTGCGGACAGATCTACCTTCCATCCACCTCACCCGGGCTTCAGAAAGAAGTTCACAGAAACCTGCTCAGCTACCTTAATCTAAGCTCCAGATCCACCCACTCACACTAAGGGTCCTAAGCAGAGGGCAAATGCCTCCTCTCCTTCCTCAAGTCCTTCCCTTTGCTCCCATATGGCCCTCGCCCTGCTTTGTCTTGAACTCCTGAGCCACTTACAACTTTTCTCTCCATCCCTGCTTTCTGCTCCTGCATCTTGGGACTTCGGACATTTCTGATTGCCACCGACCCTTGGCCTCCCCAGTTCTGACACACAGGAACATACACACTCACACTTCACAAAAACTTCCCAGGTTCCTTCCCTAGTTTTGTTCCTCTGGCCCTTGTTTCCAGTCGCACTATTTCAGGTGCAGCTTTGTGCTAACATTAGACTCTACATGAAGACTCTAAGGTGATAAAGAGGCCAATTTAGCTCAGTGGTTCCGGCGCCTGCCTTGCAAGCGCAAAGTCCTGAGTTCAATCCTGGTAACCACATAAAATGCTGGGCGTGGAGTCTCACACCCACCAGCAATCAATACCACATACCACAATGCCGGGTGTGGTGGCTCACGCCTGTAATCCCAGCACTCAGGAGGCAGAGACAGGAGGATTGCTGAGTTCGAAACTTCCTGGGCTACATAGTGAGCTCAGGGCCAGCTGAACTACAACGCGAGACCCTGTCTCAAAAAAAAAAAAAAAAAGAACACTTCGCATAAGAACCTACGGCAGGGAAAGGCAGTTCTGTAATTCTCAGGTGGACACTCAGTGTCACCCTGTTTACTGGAGGCAGACAACCCCTCTACTTAAGACATCTCTTAAAATGAGAACAAACAGCATGTCATTCTGCAAACACAATTCTTTCCACAAAATGCTTTTTTTTCTAACAAGGAAAAAAATATGAACATTCCCCTTGTTTGCACAACAAATTGATTAAAGAAATCACATATCTTTCTGTGGATACAAATTCCCTGCAAGAAGTTTTATGAAACAAAGTGGTTTCCTTGTTGAATATATTCCTTGATGAACACATTCATCCATCATTCAACAAAAACGTTTTGTGTTAAATTTTAAACACTGAATTACTCTACAAATATAAAATATGCAAAATAGTAAAGCTGTTTACATGCAAAGCATTAAAATTGCTTTTCTTGTCAAAGTGATGGAGGTATTATTTTTGTGTTCTTGGGTACTATGGATCAAACGGGACCTATCCCTCATGGCTTAATTTCTGCTGGGGCCCAAAGACTCGCAGGGAGGGAGCTGGAACTCAAAGAGAAGAAACAGGCTGCAGAATTGCCCAGGCACAGGAGGCAGGGGACAATGAGACCCACCTTCCATTTACAGATGATGGCACTGGACACTGAGAGCTCATGGGGTACTACAGTGTCTCCTCTGAATCTCCAGCTCAAGCCCAGGGTGCACCTCAGGCTGCATCCCTACCCAGAGAGCTGGCAAACTCTGTTCCAAGTTAGCAGGCAACCAGGTCTCTGTGGCAACTGCTGAACTCCGTAGCTAGGGTGCATAAGCTGCCACCAACCCTATGGAAATGTTAGGGCTGTCTATTTTCCAACTACAAGTACTGAGATTTGAATTCCATGCAAGTTATACGTGTCATGCAATATTCTTTTGGGATTTTTCCCTATCCATTTTAAAATGTAAAAATTATCCTTGGCCATGGGCTGGAGATAACAGGAGGCGGGGCAGATGCAGTCCATCGGCTATAATTCTCCAACTTCTGTTCTTAGCCTCAGGCCCCAGAAGACACAGGAAGAGGGGAACCTGCTGCCTTCTGCTGTGTCACCTCAGGAGAGATGGCACCACAGTGTCTCTGCTTCATCTGGGCCTACACCCCAGGGCACGGACAGGCACTGCCCACGAGAGAAGCTCTAGTGTCAGAGGCTGAGTGCTCAGGAGCGAGCAGCACCTGGTTTCCACAGAGTAAAACACTGTTGGGAACTGTGGTCAATTTGGAGAGAGAGTCTGGGGACAGGATGGACCCAGAAGTCAACAAACAAGGTGAAGACCAGGGCTGTGTCCACAGCACACTACTGGTCAGAAAGGTGATTTAAATACATAGAGTGTGCTCCCCTATGCAAAATAAAAGTCAAACAGCAGTGGAATCTCTTCCAATTCGCAGACCTCACCCCCACAAGAAACACTACCCAATGAGAGCTAGCCCTGCCCACTTTCCCCTAGCTCTCCCCTCTCCCCTGCCAAAGCCATGGAAAAGGGCAGTGGAAAAGTCAGTGCTATGAATTTTGGTGGCAGCCTGGGGCTGCTGTGATGGCTATTGTATTTATCCCGAAAGACAGTACCCTAAAACCCAACCCTACTCCAGCTGTGTTCAGAATGGAAAATACAGGGACCAGCATGACCATGGCAGTTTGGGACTCTCCCAACCATCCACTCACCCAAAGAAGCAGCAGACCTCAGGAATCTACTGTGGCCATGGAAGGAACCAGGTAAGCCATCACATCTATGTTTTCTCTATTCATGCACTCAATAAATGGTATTCAAGTGGTACCGTGTCAACCTTGGATGCATAAGGGCCCAAAATCACTGGTACTGATCAATCAATCAATCAATAACAAAAAATTGAAAATAAATGGTATTTTCTTTTCTGTGAAATGTCCAGTTCTAAGGAGTACTTAATTCAACCGAGCATTGTGGATAGATTCAGGAACTTAAAATGGGGAGCAAACTCACACAACTTGACCTTTTGAGGTCACCCTCAGGTCGTGCAATCCTCATGGAAGGGGAGGAAAGGAGCACAACCATTTGTTTTTCAAATAAGACAGCCATTGGGGGGCACGCTTGTGGAAAGAGTGTGACATGTTTAAGAAGTCAAGCCCTGCACAGCACTCCAGCTCTTCAGAACGACATTCTTGTCCTAAACAATCTGTAGACATAGCTGCAGTCCCTGAAACAGAAGTGAGACTTCTCCCAACAGATTTTTAACACATAAACAAAAACAAACAAAAACCTCCACTGTGCCAAGTCTTGGGCTCAAACAGTTGATTGAATATGGCCTAATATCCTAAGCTACTCTGTGAAAATGTCTTCAGGATGTATTTATAGTTTCCTGACTCAATTGGTAGATAACTTAGATCCTTCTACTCTTTTTGCTACAAATGAGATTTATTTCACACAAGAAAATGTACACACAAACTCAAGCCAGACATTTAGCAACCACAGACAGACAACTTCACTCTAACATCTTTAAGGCCCGGGTATCAGAGGCTTCTGGAGGCTTGAGTTTGTTAGATGAATTAGAAATCCATTCTCTGTTTACATGTTGTTTTTTTAGGGCTCTTTGGGAAGAAAACATTAAAAGCTGTTTTGTCAATGAACCAAGGAAAAATCATGACTCAGACAATTGAAAGGGACAGGTTCCAGGCAGCATAGATGCAGAAGAATCTAATCCCCTACCCACAGGTAAAATTCTACCTGACTGTAGCAGACCCAAGGATACTGTAATAAAGCCTCGATGGTGGCGCTGCCACAGCCAGGGTCCCTGTGATGAAGCCCAGAGAGCACGGACATAGCCTCACCAGAGAAGGGGCTGCCACGCAGACCTGACACAACCATGCTGTCATCCCATCAAGGTGGGCAAGCCCTGGATACTTCTGTGATGTCTACTCAATGAAAAAAAGAAAAAGACAACACAAAAGGAAGCTTGAGTAGTATGCGAAGACCATGTCTGTTCTGTGCTCTCCACCCACTGTGACAACGCTAAGTGCCTGGTGTGAGGCCTATCTCCTCTCAGGCCACATCCTCCTGGAGGGGACACACTTCCAGATCTGCTTGCTCAGGGCCCAGTGCCCACTGGCAACTGATCAGAACATCACACAGCCATCCTGCAGAAAGTGGCACCCAGGTCAGGGTGGGGGTGATGATCCGAGCCGGAAATAGGCAGTGCTTCCAGGGCACACACACTGTGAGGGGCTGACATTCAGCTTTCTGTTCCACGTGACTGCTCCATGGGAGACACAGTCATGCCTCATCATCACACAGGGGAGGAAATCGAAGAGGTTCAATCACCTGCCTAAGGTCACACAGCTCAGTAGAGCTGAAAGTGTGCAAAACAGTACACATTTGATTTAAAACTAATCTCTTTAATCATATACAAATATATCTGTTAGGGACATATTCTCTTTTTAATTCTATTATAAACTACAAAAGTAAAAGGGCTAGAAAAAAAGGATCTTAAAAAAGGCTACAAAACAGGTTAAAAAGTGATAATTAGGGGAACTCTTCAGCACATATAATTCCACATCTTTTTCCAGACATACAAAAATACAGAAAAACATGGAAATTATAACATGAACAGGATTATATGCAGAGAATTTACTTATTCCAGGTAATAAGTCATGGAGATTCTCCTGTCAGTAAAACAGGATATATCATCATGATGCCTAATAAGCAGGTCACTACTAAACAGTTTTATACCTCTCCTGACATCTAGTTTCCCTTATGCCACTGCTGCACATTTGCACAGACAACACTGCAAAATAACTTCTTAAGAAGTTATTAAGAAATAAAACATTACCTACACAAGCAAAGCTGTAAGTAGAATTCATACTATATTTACTGTCTTTTATAAATTACATATGGATTTTTTTAAATCAAGGTTTGAACTCATGACCTTGCACTTTCAAGGCAAGCACTGGAACCACTGAGCTAAATGCCTTGCCCCTGGATCTACTTTTTAAAAAATCTAATTTGACAACCTATGTTTCCTATACCAGAAAAATCAGTCCAATGTATTGGGATTACTTATATTATATATCCAAAGTTACTTCTACCTCTTCTTTTCTGCTATTTGTCCCATTTTTTTTTCTTTCTTTGTTACTACTGTATTGAGGGGAGACTTAGGGTCTTTGCTCAACTATTGGTTATTCTACTTGTTTGGAAATTATTTGCTCTGTGCATTATTATTCTAAAATATTATTATGCAGACAGAGCAAATCTTTAGTAGTTCTGAACTACACAGTTCCCTCCAATGACCCGACACGGCATATGCTATTACTATTCATAGTCAAAGTGTATCTCTATCTTGATGTTCACTGTTTTGTTTACTTGATCTACTTCCTCATCTGGCAGCTCCCATGGGAATCACTGACCATCTTCCAGAAGACATTCAGAAATCCTTTAATGCAGTCCTAGTTCTCTTGATTTGCTCATCTGAAAATGTTTCTTTCCCTCTCACTCCTCAAAGGGAAATTATCTAAGCACAGAATTCTAGGTCTTCAATTCTCAGCTCGTGGGTCCAGCCTGGGCTGCAGTGTCATGCTGGGAAGTTGTTCGTCTGTCTAAACACCATTCACAGATAGGTGACTGCTCTGTTGCTTCTGATCTTAGGATTTTCTCTTTCTCTTTCATGTTCTCTGTACGCCATTCCATTTAGGTTTGGATTTTTCTGTCTCCTGCTTAGGATTTGTTGTAGTTCCTGCATCTCAGAGTCAGCGACTTCCCTTCTTCATACACTGCCTAACTATGCTCTGTTTTATCTCTTGTCTGGGTGTAATTCTGTCTCATTATCTCTAAACCACTCTTTCCTATTTTCTAATTCTGCTCCTCTGCGAAGTTCTCCCTAATGTCTTTGCCTTCTGAGTGACCAAGTTTCTACTTACCTGTTCAGCAGATCCATTCTCAGTCCATTTTAAATTGTGATTTTTTGAGATGGACCCTTGATAAGTCTCTAAATTACCCAAACTGGCTGGAAACTGAGGTCTTTCTGCCTCAGCCACCCAGAGAGCTAGGTGTTTTGCCTCACCATGCTTGGCTCCTTGGAATATTTTGTGGCATTATTATTTTCAGAAATGGTAATACTAGGACCACACCTTTCCTTTTATATACACTGGCCTAACAGGCCGTTGAAAATCTTTTTATTTGTGTTTTAAATCAAGGCACTTTTTCCGTAATAACAGTGCCTGACATAGCTGGGTTTTGTTGTTTTACCAATTACAGAATCTTCATCCTTTAAAAGAAAAAGTTAATTAAAATGTTGGTTTTTTAACACCATTTTTTCTCAGTTGAAGACAGCACAAGGATAGGACTTCACCTCTGCTTTCAACATCACACTGAGGAGCCGTACTTTCTCACATGAATAAGCCAGTCTAGGGGAGGCTGGACAATTGCCTTCTTAAAATTACACTTTCTCAAAAGTGATCAAGGGCCTTGGATGGGAAATGAGAGGAAAGACCAGAGATGGAGATCAACCCAGGAAGTCCAACTGCAAGAACTGGGAGAAGTCTCTCTCTAGAAAGAGAATTTTATTTTTAAAATTTTCAACTCTGAAAGTCATAGTTTGGAGATTGAAAGGCCCATTGAGTATTCAACAAAACAAAGACAAGGATGACACAGAGAAGCTCTGAGGTATAGAAAGTCCTAGTGCTGGAGTGAGCAGTATCTCCAAAGGGATGGTGGCCCCCAACTTCCACCAGATGCCCTTGCACAAGATGCAAGGGCAGAACAGACACACTCAGCACACCAACGAAACAATCTCCAGAGTGGCAAGGAGTGGGCAACACAAAGACAACCTCAGAAAGGTAAGAATGTGCAAAATATTCTTCCCATGCACAATCTTAGGTCAGTTCTCCAATGTATTACACAAAGGGAGGGTAAACTGAGAAGGGAAACACAGAATACAGGCTGTCTTCAGATGCAGCCTGAGTCCCAGGAGCCACTTCCGGGAGACTGCAGAAGTAAAATCAAGGGCTGACTCCTGTATCACAGGTTTAGGGTCCCCAGTTCTCAATCTGAGCAGGTCGGCAAAGGCTCTATGTATGTGCTGTCAAATGGCCCTCAGACCCCTCTAAAGCCCCACAGGAGAAGCCACACCAAGACGGCCAAAGACAACCTAGGGAAGGCAGCACCACCATCCTGGAGAATCTGGCTGCTCCTATGACAGCTGAGTACCGGGCCTTTAGTTATTGATCTTAAAGTTAGAACACTTTCCCCAGATTTTTGAACCACGGTGTGGCAAATAAGTATTTTTCTTTGGCCTGGGGTATTTAGTTCAGAGGTGCCAAGCCTGCCTGGCAAGGTCCTGAGTTTGTTTTTCTTTAACTTCCCTTTTTTGTTTTCTTGTACTGGAAATTGAATCTAGGGCCTTCACACGTAGTTATAGCTCCCGACCCCAGGTTAATTCTGAAGGCCGTAAATCACTGAACATCCTGGCTGGGCTCACACATGGGATCCTTGTGCTTCAGCTTCCCACAGTGCTGGGATCACAACCCTATACCACTACACCCAGTTTATCTTCCCTTTAGAAAATATAGCATCTGTGATTTGAAAATGATCAAAGTGACTCTTGTTATGGTTTGTATCAAGATGTCCCTTCAAAGCCTCATACAGTCATAGGCTCTTTCTAGAGTGTGTTATGCTGGGATTAAGGGTGGGTGATTACTAAACCAGTCCATTGGTTTGGCCCTGCCCTAATCACTGTAGTCTCAATAAAATAAAAGGGGCAAAAAGATGCTATTAAAGTCCCTTGTTGTTTTGCTACCTTCTGGCCATCAAGCCACCCTGCCTTGCAGCCAGCCAACTGTGGACTAAAACCTCTGCTAACTATAAACCAGATAAACTTTTCCCCCTTTAACTTTGGGGGTTGGGTATTTTGTCTCAGGAACAAGAAAAGTAATTAATATAACTCCCACTCAGCATGAAGCACTCATGGTTGGCTCTTGTCACAGGTGATGAACATCATTCAACCCTAGAGCTTGACCCCAGATTCCACAGAACAGTGCCCCAAAATAGCACTATGTTTACTCCCCAAATTCCTTGGGCCTATTCATCTTTTTCTCTTGCGACCTCTCAGGATTGTGCCACACCAGAGGCACATTTTTGCCCAAAGCCTTCATGTTATAGGAGAGAAAATGAAGCCTAAAGAAAGGAGGGTGTCCTGGAGCACAAGGCCGTCCCAACCCAACCCAGTCAGAGCCAGGGTTAAGGCCACAGCAAGCTGCAACCAGACAACTACACTCCAGTTCACATCCTCCACATAGTTCACTCCTCATTTCCCTTCTCCTCTCACCAAGGAAGCCAGAGGGACAGAAGAGAGAAAGCATACTTAGGACCAGGCAGTGGGTGCTAAGCCTCAGCCCACTATCTGCCTCCATTTCTTCACCTGTGAATGAGCTAATGATCTGAACCATCCTGAGGACCTGCAAGTCATGAGCAGAGCACACAAGCCTGGAGCCAAGAGACAAGTTAGTGGCTCTTCTTATGGTTTAGATATAAAATGTTACCCAGTTTCATGTGCTCCGAAGTAGAGCTTTTGGAAGGGAACTGAATCATGTGGACTAACCCAATCAGTGAATTAACCCACTGGTGAGATTGTGATGGCATCACTGAGAGATAATAATAGCAAGTCATGATTAGAGCCTAATTGAAAGGAGTAGAACATGGGGTGTGAACTACATCTTGTCCCTCTTGGGCTCTTTCTCCAGTCTCAGCTTCCTAGATGTCATGAGGTGAGCAACTTTCCTCCACCCCATCCTTCCACCAGTTGTTTCTGCCTCAACACAGGCACAAGCAATAGAGCCAGCTACCATGGACTGAAACCACAGGAAACCTTCCCTCCTTTCAGTGATGATCTCAGGAATTTGTTCATGGGGCGCAAAGCTGACTCCCACTGTGGAAGCCATGCTAGCCAAGGACCACTCTGCAAGGTGCATCTGCAGTGTGGCTCACACCAGGACAGCAACATCATCTAGTAATCTGTTGAAACCACAAATCCCATGCATCTCCACCCACAACTCAGGGACTCTGTGCTGGGGCAGCCCTCTGTGTTAACAAGGCCGCTTGGAGATCTAAGTACAGCCAAGTTTATGAATCCTGGATGCTCGTGCTACACATGCCACCTAGCAGTGCCATACCTCACAGAGCCCACATCCTACAAAAGGTTTGCTCCTAGGTTTCAGCTCTTGGTGGAAGATTGGAAGAAGTACTCTGGGAAACTGGAAATGCAAGAAGGCACTTTGCTCCTGCTTTCCAGCCCTACATCTGAAATTAAAGGCACAGTTATAAACAGCAGGCCTGTCCAATAGATGGAAAAGGCCTCATCTCCCCACAGCTAATAGAGGAGAGAGGAAAGGGCCACACTAAGTCTATGGGTGTTCTTCTTCCAACCTCTGCAGGGACAGCCGAGGTGGGCAGAGAGATGGATGCCTAAGAGAGGCAGCTGATAGTCTTTCAACGTCCTGAGGGCTGGGGAAAACAGGCTGAGGTTTTATGGACTCCCATTTCCTCAGGGGTAACCCGGCTTTTTTATTCCAAACCCAGCATGCATTTCACAGTACCCCAAAGGATGACAAGAAAGGCAGTGCTTTCAGAACACCTGTGTGTAGCAGGTGCCCCCTGATCCTTACTCTCTGCCATTAGTCAGTTTCCACAAGAGGGGACCTGAGGAGAGGCTGATTTCAGTTCATAGTTTCAGAGATTCAGTACACAGGGTGTCTGGTGGTTTGGGGGCCGTGGCAGCATAGTATGTCATGACAGGATGACAAAGTAGAACTGCTCACCTCATAGCAGCCACGAAGCAAATAGAGGATGGGTTGGCCACAGCTGTCCCTCCAAGGCCATGCCCCCGGTGACCCACCTTCCTCCCAGGATGCCCCACCTCATAAAGGTTCCACCACCTCATAACAGTGCCACAGCCTGGTAACCAAGCCTTTATCACAAGGTCTCTGGGACCATCCAGAATCCAAACAGTAGCAATAAACAAATGAAGTGAGCCCATGATCAGCCCATCCTACACAGAAAAAATAGTGGTGAGGAGAGGGTGCCAAGAAATCCATGCACCTCATCCACCAAGTCACCATGCCATGATGTCCACTAGCCCATGTGCCTCCCTCATATCTTTTTCCATGAATCAGAGTAAAACTGATTTTGAAAGGAACTTGAAGTAGTAAATTAACTTCCTAAAAATAAATGCAAATGTGCATCTAAACCTAGATACACAACAGTAACCAAGAACGGGACAAATCACACGGTAATTACTATTTGAATGAAGATCCAAATGTTAATTGCAATGTGTTCCAGGCATTTCACATGAGCAACTTACCTGAAAAGCTTTTCAATTTTTATGTCAAGAAAGTTGGTAATTAAACACTTCAACTCCCCATTGACTTTATTAGAGATATGATAATCTTTCATAGTTAGCTTATAATTATTTTTGTCAAATGAAATTGATATTTGGTTTGAAAAAGTGCTAACCCTATAGTCTTTTTTAATAGAGAATCCCTTGGGACTTGTATTCCACAAGGAGCATATGGCCTATACATGTCTACACAGCCCAAAGAACAGGTCTTCTGGGATGCAGAACTGGCATCTTAAGCCACTAGTGAACAACCTTCATGTCACCAACTGAGAAATTTTCTTTTATATGACTTTTAAAAGTAATCATATGGTATACCAGTATAACCAGTTCATGGTATCCCTGCTTTTTAAAAATTAAAATTTAATTTTTAAAAAAGCACACCTTCATTGTAACTGTGAACCAATCTCAAGCAAAATCAAACTGAAGGACATTCTTCAAAATAAGAGCACTTGGTAGAAACAATAAAGTTTTGAAAGACAAATCAAAGACTGAGGAATTATTCTAGAATGAAAGGAGAACTTCATGTGTTGTGCAGTGCTAGATTGTGTTTTGCTAGGGAGAAACAATTTTTTTTTAGGAGGATCAATTAATGAAATATGACTAAGGTCTGTGGGTTAGATATGCTTTAGAATAATTCCAACTTCCTGGTTTTGGCCACATGTGGTAGGAGAACATCTTAACTTTTAAGAAATACACACTGAAGGGCTCACAGTAGAAAGTGCATCATGTCTTCTGTTATTCTCAGATGATACAGAAATGGAAAGAAGCTGGCATAATCAATCCAGTGACTCCCAAATGTTAACAACTAGGAGGTCTGGGGACGAATACACAGGGGTTCTCTACTTTCCCACAATTTGCTATAGTCCTGAATGTATATTAGCACAAAGTTACCAAAAACTCTGTGGTAGACATACCTGTCTTCCTATTGGTTCAGAATCTGAGGACTGGAGGTCAGTTCACTCATTAATTTAATAATTGTATACTAAGCACTGTTGTGAAGGTGTGAAGGATAGAGCAGCAAGGAGTAAAGGAAGCAACTCTGGCAAATTCCCTTTTCTGAACTCAAGGTGCTTTCCTCTCCATACAGCCAAGACACACAACCTCTTCAACATAGCCCAACACTCCACACATCCACACCCAATGCTGTCCATGAGAGGTATGTCATGCTTGGCTTAAGTGAGACCTTTACAAATAAACAGGGCAAAGGAAACAGGCCACTTCCAGCAAACAACAGGCTATTTCTCAGTAAATAGGACAGATGGCCACAAGATGAAATATACAACCTCTGAGAAGTCCATTGATTGTCTACACAAGTGCTCTGACTG
This sequence comes from Thryonomys swinderianus, assembly GCA_004025085.1. Lineage (NCBI taxonomy): Eukaryota > Metazoa > Chordata > Mammalia > Rodentia > Thryonomyidae > Thryonomys > Thryonomys swinderianus. The sequence goes on from PVIC010008633.1 coordinate 39,672, forward strand.
CCCTTAGACCCTAAGTCATAAACATTCCTTATGATTATAGCTCCTTTCCAAAAATCTATATAAGCGTAGTTTTCTTTCCCTGCTAACTGCTGCAATCTATCCTCAAGTTCAGACTCTGTTCGCTGGAATAAACCTTCCTTTCCCTTCACAATCCCTGTCTCTGAGCAAGTGACTTCACATGTGTGTTTATACCAGAGTGTATTTGTCAGCTTTCCCACTGCTAAGACTCAACACCCAATACCCACAATTTAAAAGAAGACAGGTTTAGTTAGGTTCGGAGGATTTAGTCCATGGTCTGCTAGGTTTGATGCAGAGCATCAAGGTGGAAGGGCTTGGTAGGACAAAGCTGCTCACCTCACAGCAGTCAAAAACCAAAGAAGGGAAGAACCAGGAAGAAGGGAGATACACCCTCAGAAGGCTTGCACCATAACACACCTCTTCCAACCAGGCCTCTCGCATCCTAACAGTGCATTTAGTTACGAACTCAACAATGGGTCTAATCTACTGAGCACTGCACTGAGTACCTCATAATTGAAACACATTCCAGAAGCCTCATCTCTGAACAAGGACAAGAAGAGGTGTGACTTTGGAGGATATTCTAAATCTGAGCCCTAACAGAGGATTAGCACCTATTATCTGCCCAGCGGCTGTGGCAGGAGCCTGGCCACTCCTCCCCCATCTTCATCCAGCCATTATTTGTTCTATTAATTCTGTTGCTTTTTCCTCCTGTACATATCAGAGGGCTCCATTTAGTTCCCTCCACATCCACCTGGACCAGGCCTTCACAGTTCCTCACCTGGACACAGGGACAGCTTCTCGGCATGTTTCCCCTCCCCGCCTGTAACCACCAGCAGTATCCTCGTCCCACAGCCAGAGAGAGCTTTCCAAAATGCAACTTCTAATCACAACACCTCCTTGCCACACACACTTTACAGCTTCCTGTTGCATTTGTAAACAAAGACTCCTTCCCCTCATAGCACTTATTTTAACGGCATCCTCATGCATGTGATTATTTAATAAACAGCTGACTTCAGCACATGGTAAAGCTCTGTGAAAGCAGAAACCATGCCCGGGTTTGCATACCACTGTGAGCACACAGTTGGCATTCAATTAATATTTGTTTAATTAGGTGGATAGGCAATTAAAATAATGTCTGGCTTGGGCCAATGGAGAGTGGTGCCATTCACTGCCCCGGGGGACCCAGCGGGAAGAGTAAAGCAGGAGAGGCAAGAACTGCAGAATCAGTGGGATCCACAGTCCAAGCAGGGAGCTGCTGCTTGCGATGCTGAGGACAAGGCACCCACCCACCCTGGGGGTCCTCTGCACATACATACTTCTGAACTGCTCCTCCAGCCCTTGGGAATGACTACCTCTCCCTTTGCTCACAGATGGGTGGCAACATTTGCATATATTTACATAAATGGTCCCAACCCTGTCCTTCAGGGACTGGTGAACACAAACCACATGTAGGTACCCTGTTTCATTGCCTCTGTTCTGTCCCCCCACACCACACACAGTACCCGCTGTGCCGGGAATAGGGACTGTGCTCCAGGAGGGCAGCTGAACAGAATTGGAAGTTTTCTGGTGTGAAATGCCTCTGAAAAAACAGAGAACACAGCTGTGATCCTTGATCACATCCATTCATTTTATTCTTGGAGGAACTTGGAATCCATCAGGCATATCAAATTATGGCAAATGATTCCAAACTATGCCTCATTTCAAAATGCTGATGTGATAAAAACATCAATGCTGTTCTAAAAATAAAAGAAAAACTTCTTGCAGTTTTGTTACTTCACATTTAAATTAACTTCCAGATTTCATAATCTTCAAAGCATTACTTTGCTCTTAATGCTGCTGTATTTATAAAGGCATCCCCCTTGTCCTTTGGGGCCGCATGACCTGATGGGGCCCCTGAGTTCTTTTTGAATGGCCACTGTCCCAACACCTACAGGAAGTTTTGTCCCCATAGATCAGCCTGAGTGACGTGTGGGGCTGGATGACTCTGCCATGGAGAACTGTGTCAGGCACCATAGTGTGTCTAGCTACACCCCCGCTCTACTCACAGAGGTCAGCAGCCTGCCACCCTCAGAGCTATGACAACTATGAACATCTACAAGCACTGCAAGGGTTCCTGCTGAGAAGCACCATGTGGACATACTGGTGACCCTCAGCCCAGGTCTCAGGTGCCCTGCACCTGACCTAAAGAGTTACTCAAGAAAAGAGAGAAGATGTCAGGGTACAATTAATGTCAGTCTCCCTGCTGGCTTCCACGAAGCCTGGTGCTGAGGGCTCTCTCAGAGTCTAATGGCAGGCCACAGACATTCCCACCTCCCTTTGATCTTTTCCTGGCTCTTTTTCTTAGCTGCTGTTAGGAAAATTCAGAGATCCAGGCAAGAATAGGCCAGAAGCTGCCTGACTCATCAGGCAGAGGCCTTAAGCACGAGCAGTCACGGTAGGGTCTGTCTGGCTGAGTGTCTGCTAGGAAAGGCCACTTTGGCCTTTGGTCTCACCTCTTCTCTCAGCCACCAGCAAGGCCTACAACTTTTCTCTTTCTTTGAGGTCTGAATTTACAGGAGCAGGGTTTCAGCTCAGGAATAGCCTCTGGTGCTCCACACTGGACAGAGACCCTGCTCCCCCAGGCTGTCTGTTCCCAGCCTTCCTTCTGTTCCTGACCTGGAAGAGGCTCCAGCCCCAACCCCTTATAAATAGCTCCCTACTATATCCCACGGTCACCAGGGCCAAATGACACATCATCCTCCATCATTAACACCTCGTAAGTTTTCGCTGAACACAGGAGCAACCACCATGAACTTGCTGAAGCCACAAAGCATAGGAACAGGCTGCAGAGTTCTCCCGCGTCAGTTGAGTCCAGCTCTGCACTCACAGAGGGACCGGGAGTGGCTCTCGGAACTCTCTCGGACTCTAGTTCCACTGACAGCAACCTGAGGTAGAAGCTGGTAAACCCGTTTGACTGACTGCATTTCTAAGATGTCCTAAGAGAACGCGAAACCATTCATATACAGATATTCACTACAGTGCTGTGCACAATTCTGACAAATGGGAAAAACACTGAATATTACATGCCAAAACATGAGGCTGAGTTAATGAATTATAGCCACAAAACAGCCACTGAGCAGCCTTGAAAATCAGCACCCTTGGAATGGTACAACATTGAGGACAAAGGGTATAATGGTTAGGTTCTAAAATGTCCCCCAAACTCACTGTTCAGGTGACTTGATCATGGGGCCACTATACTCACCAACAGACTTCACTGGTCCACTGGTGAGTTCATGGCTGAATGTTCTGTTAGAAGCTGGTCCTGACTGGAGGTGGTCACAGGCCATAACCAGGAAGGTGTGTCCTGCCCAGCTTCCTCCCTGCCCTCTCTGCTTCCCTGCCACCATGGTGAGCAGCTGTGCTCCACCATGCAGCTATTTCTGCCATGCCAACCATACATGGACTGAGTCCCCTGAAACCAGGAGCCAATATGAACCTCTCCTCCTTTAAATTGTGGGTGTCAGGTATTTTCTCCTAGAAAAATGACTAACACAAATGTAATAAGAATATTTGGAACAATTCCAAACATTATATACTCACAAGATATACACATACAATATATATACACACATATGTGTACATACACACACCATCATACACATGGGTACTTAGGAAAAAACCTATAAGAACACATGGAAAAATGTTAACTGTGTGGGGTGAAACTCTTAAAGCTTTTGTGTTTTCCATAATTTTACATCAATAAGCAACTTTGCTGTACTCAGGGGAAAGCTGATGCAGAGGAGGAAGCCCCTCACTTCCCAGGAGGAATAGAACAACCTGATTCTGCTTAGGCTATTCTTGCACCACAACCAAAGTAGTGAAGGCAACACACAATGTACAACATACAAAAGCAAGAACTAATAAACATTTTGGCATTTTTGTAGATTTGCCTGAAACGTGGTCAAACTGTTTTAGTCTCTGCTTCTTGGCAAAGGGCCCTGCTTAAAGTTCTAGAACCTGCACATTTAAGCAGGGGCACTGGATGCCCCTTCTGACCTTGCTCCCCCCTTGCTGAGTCACAAGACAACCACTGGACCCAAAGCCAGCCTGGCTTCTGTATACCTATCATTGTCAGGCAAATGAACAGCCAACGGCGGAGTTCACCATCTGACGTGGCCCTGGGGACATTAACAGCGAAATCTTCTACTATGACCAGTAGTATTCCCTAGATGTTACATCCGGCTACCTTCCACCCAGGAGAGTTACAGGGCTCCCTTACTTTATTTACAAAATTTAGAGGAACTCGTTGAAGTCAGGATTATCCTGGTAGAATTTTCAGATCAAAATCACAAAAGTGGGAAAAGTCAGGATCTACACACAGCAGGTCTAGCCTCATCGGTTACAGAATACACAGGGTGCATGCTTTCTTTCTTTCAACACAGACATTTAAAGTCAACTGCACATGAAAGTATAAGACATCTATAAATTCACTCACTAACAAAGCCTCATTCTGTGTCCACTGTGTGGAAGTGACACAGCAGGTCCTGGGCTTCCATTCAGGCAGAGGTCACAGGTGTACCCCAACAGCACAGAACCCACCTTTCGGCTCCAGGCCGGGAGAAGTGCTACAAAAGCCAAGCCAAGCCCAGCGGGAGGCAGTATAGGCAAACTTTGCCTAGATAAAGGCATCAGAAGGATTCCTTGATACAGAAACCAGTCACGTGGAGTCCAGGAGGACAGGAAGGAAGTGGGCAAGACAGTAGTTAGGTGTGAGGAAGAGCAGGGCAGGAAAAAAATACAGAGGAGCCAGTTCACCAGAAACTCTCAAAGGAAAAGAGCCAGATGAGAAAGGGAAATAACTTGCATGGCACCAAGGTGTCACGTGGTAACCAGCCTGACAGCTGACGTGCTCCATCTCAGGAGCCCTGGGCTCAGTGGAAACACCCCGTGGCCTCAGCAGTCTCCACAGTCCACGACAGGACCACCTGCTGTGCTGGGAGCAGCTCCAGCACTCAGATACGCCTTTGCTGTATCACAGGCCAGATGGAGACCAAGGGTATCTGTTCGAAAACTCAAGAATTTGTGGACCTGGAAAGATGCAGAATCAACTCTCCATGACCTTGTTTTTTCATGAATCTCAGTGAAAACAGTACCTGGAAGCACTGCTTGGAAACTAAAATGTTTAGTCCAAAGGCTCTGTGTTCTGTGGTCTAACTTGCTCCCAAAACAACAGGCAGTGAAAGACTGCCCCACATATCTCTTCATTAGTGTCCCCAATGGACACCCGTGACTGTGTGTACCCCGGCCTTCTGACAGCACCCGCTACATGTCTCATGGGCTCCTCCATGCAAGCAACCGATATTGAAGCCTCCAGCTGGCCACTTGCACCACACGACCCTCCCACCATTCTGACCCAGTGTGTCAAGACACCTCTCCTAATACTTCACTAGAGTTGTGATGGCTCTACCAGAGTGGCCCTGGCCAGCTGCAAGATGGATCAGAACCAAGCAGAGCCCGAGAGTCCGTGGGAGGGGCACCCTGCCCTGTACACATCTCTGCTCCAACCGCCTGTATTCCCTACACTGATGCCTCCTTTTTACTGTCCAACTGACACCCACAGGAGCAGGGAGAGAGGCATCTAAAACACACAATTCCTTTCTCACTGGCTCCAAAACGCTTGGACAGGTTCCCACCATCTTTAGAATCAAAGTGCAGCCATGGAATTACTACCCGTGGCCTCTGGTGAGCCAGCCTCTGTCATTTCTCTGGCTTCTCACCCACCACACCCCTGCTGGCCACCTCCAGTCACAGGCCCTCTCTGGCTCCCTGAACCGCCTGTGACCTTTGCAGGCCTTGCCCTCCTCTCCTCAGAGCATGGCTTAAAAGTCACCTCCTCCAGGAGACCGTGGCTGACTTCACGTGGCCTTTGCCAATACTCCCATCTAGACTATTTTATCTCAAGGGATCATTTCTTCATAGCATTAATGCATTTTATAACTGACAGATCTGTGTGACTCTTTTATAATAACATGGTGACAAGACTGCATTTATTTTTCCCACCACTGTAACTCCAGAACCTGGGTCATCACCAGCCACATAGCAGTTGCCCAGTAATATTGGTCAACAGCAGCCTGATTTACAATTGCCAAAGGCTGGAAACAACTAAGATGACCTTCAAGAAATGGATAAACTGTGGCACATCCAGAGGATGGAATTTTTATTCAGCACAAAAAAGAATGAGCTACCAAACTATTAAAAAAAGAAGAAACTTAAATGCTTATTGCTAAAGGAAAAGAAACACACTGAGAAGGTGATACATTACATGTTTCTGTATTAGTCCTTTTCTGTTGTCACAACAAAGCACTTTACGCTGCGTACTTACAATGAAAAGAGTTTTCTTGAGCTCACAGTACGAAGGTCCCAGAGCCTGGCCTGGCATGGGCTTGGCTCTGGTGAGGGTCTCATGGCAGGAGGCATCACAAGGGCAGGGTCTCATAAGGAAAAGAAAGAAAGAGGTCACAAAGGAGACAGGAAGCAAGAGAGTCAGGAGAGGTGCCAGGCTCCATCCAAACACTCCGCTCCCCCAGGGCCTCCCATGGAAGCAAGCACGCAGCTCAGGAGAAAAGCATGGCTCCCTTAACGATCTGGCCACTTCCCACCAGGTGGCCCCGCTTTTAGAGAAACCTCCACTTCTCAGCATCCCCACACCAGGGTCAGCTGAGGGATGCGCTCTAACCGGATCCAAGCACATCACGCCAGCTCTAGGAGTTCTGAGAAAAGTAAAACCATGGAGATGGTAAAAGGTTCCATGGTTTCCAAGGCCTGGGAGAGAAGGGATGAACAGACAGCATTGTTCTGTACGATGCTAACACGGGGACACCTGTCACCACACAAGTGTCCAAACCCACAGAACATACAGCCCCAAGAGTGACCCTAAAGGGAACTATAGGCTGGGGATGGGGAAGACTCAGTGCGGGTTCAGTGTGGGCACATTGGGAGGGAGGGAGGCTCTGGGTGTGGGCATGGGGGGGCACCATGCAAATGGGCCTTGGTGCTTGCTCACAGCTCACTTGCTGTGAGCCTAAAACCTATGCTAAAAATAAAGCTTTTTCAAAGAAATTATACACACAGGAAGGAATACATAAACCTCTTTTTCAGATGTCATTCCTTTCTTTTCTTCCTCTCTTCTTCCTCCTCCTCCTCCCACTTCCCCGTATCTCTTCCCCTTCCTCCTCCTTCTTTCCTCCTTCCCTTCCTCCCTCTCTTGGTGGCAACCAAAGGGCCATCACAATCCCTTGACACATGCCTAACGGCCAAACTTTTTAGTTTACTTAATAGGAGACCACATGTTTTTTCAGTATATTTTCTTAGTACCCATTAATTTTACAAAATATTGGGCCTCTGCATATAATCTACTTTGATCATATTTATCCTCCATTCCCTCTTTACATCCTCTCCCCTCCTCCTTCCCTTCCTCTTAAATTATGCATTTTAGACACAGGTGGTCAGGCAGTAAAGTCAGCTTTTTCTAAAGCACAGTGTTCTACTGATTTCAAGACTTGTATTGTATAACATCACTAAAACTGAGGCGTTTCATAACCAACAGCATGTCACCAATGAGATGGAGTAGGTTTTCCCCTGGAAATACATTAAACAGTAGTGGGTGCATCTTATAATACATGAGTTTGAAGACTCAATGAAAGGCAATGGGTCAAGAAGTGTGTTAGAGCTCACCAGAGGAAAGAGTTAACATAAAAGAT
>PVIC010008634.1:0-47654 GCA_004025085.1 Thryonomys swinderianus
TCTCTCTCTCTCCCCCTCCCTCCCTCCCTCTCCCCTCCCCCCTCCTCAGTGACCTCTGCTAAGACTACACAGCACTGATATGTAGGGTAAATGGCATAGACATTGTGATGTGGTGTCAGGTTACCATAAGACATAAGAACACATGCATTGGGATTCCACGACAGTCCCTTTGACTACCAAGATGACTGTCTAGGGACACAGAGGTCCAAAAGAGTTAATATTTGAGAATAAGCTTAATATCCACTGGCTGGTAAAGACAAAAATGAAGTTAAATCTGGCCACAAAAAGATGTGATATCCATAGAAATAGACTGATTACAACAATATTAGTTTTCTAAACTTAACTACATTTTTTATTTTGTGTTTGATTTTCTACTACTTCATTTAGAATTACTATATCGAGAAACTTAGAATTTTTTGTTTTTGTCCTTTTTATTCTTGATATACTTCACAGATTTGATATAAATTATAAAATATTTGCCCAAAATATGGAAATGATTCAATTATGTATAATATTTTATGATATAACTTATATTTTCCCCTCCTTGTAGTAAGATAAAAACACTATGGATGATAAATCCTGAAGTTTTATTTTCCAGAGTCTTTCAAAGTTATTTATTGTTTGTGCCTTTTTGTTTTTCCTAAAATTTAGAAACTTGTATTTTTCTAGTAAAGTACTCATTCTAATGTACATTTTGGTTTGTAAGCAAAGTTTGGCATTGTTTTTTATTTTTTAGCTCCAATAATGAAATCTTTTAAGCACAAGAGACTTGAAAGAATTGTAATCTAAACACATATACAACCACCAATTCAATTTACAAATAAATATGTTGAATATTACTGACCTAGTATATTTATTCTTTCTCTGAACAAATTACAAACATTGTATGTCTTCATCAAGCACTTTAGTATGCATCTTTTTAAGAAATACATATACAGGGAGAGTGCATACTTAGTACAACTGACAATAATTTCTATTATGTAAGAACAGATTTATACATTTATGTGCGAATTGTCCCTTCTTTGCTAATGATGTCTTACAAGCATTTTATAAAGTTGAAATAAATTTCAACCAGTGTTTTGTATTGTGAATAATTAAATGTCCCTGTGGTCTCTTTTAATCTAAATATGTCCCTATCTCCTTTTATTTTCTTCAAGACATACTCTTTAGGAATAGCTAAATCTCATTCTGTGCTCCATATTCTGATTTAGCTAAAAGTATCTCAGATACAGGACTGACCAAAATACATTGTTTAACTCGTTTTTCTACTCCCTATATTTTCTGTACACTTGAAATTAAAACTAATGGCTTGCTTAGTTCAAACTGAACATTCTTGACACTTCACAGGTGTTCCACTATTATAAGGAGGCACATGACATCAAATTGTCTACATGTTCATGATGGAAAGTTTAATCGTTTTTGAAAGTATTTTTTCATTTTAAATTTAGAAAATAATCAGATGATATAATTTCTAGTATTATCAGCTAATTATTGTCCTTGCCTGTATAACTGCTACAGTGGGAGGTGTAAAATGATAAAAGATTCACTGTCGAGGACAAAATTGAGAAACAGATCTCTCTCTGTGTCTTTCTCATCTCTCCTCTCTCTCTCTCTCTCTCTCTCTCTCTCTCTCTCTCTCTCTCTCTCTCTCTCCCCCCTTCCTCTTATATACATATAGGAGAATATATCTATTCAAAATATACATATACACTATATGTATTTTCATAAATTATTAAGAACCATATATATATATGCATTTTAAGTATATTTCTTGCAATGAATTTCTGTATGTTCACTTAAGACACACATCACCTAGGCTTGTTTTTTATGTAATATATTTAAAGAAAACCTTCAGCTTGTCTCAATGTTCTGGCATTTGGGATTTTTTTGACACAAAATAGCTTTATGGTGAAGAGCTCAGGTTTAGACTTTGAATGCAGACTTCTTTTGTTCTCATTGCAAATACAAGGCTTGCTCACTACCTGGACTTCGGCACATTAAGTGGTCTGTGTCTCAGTTTTCTTTTCTGCAAAAAGAGAATGATATTAGTACCTGCCTCAGGTCATTAGTGCAAGTGAGTTAACATACATTTTGAGAACAATGTTTAATATATTCCTTTATTTGTAATATTTTATTAACCTTGCAATTATGCACATCGGTCTTTTTTCTACTATCTAGTATCCTGATTTTTTAAAGTTTAGTCTAAAATGTTATAAATATTCATTTCCTATATATAATCTAAAAAATTATAATTCAATAAAAAGTAGATTAGATAGATAGTTAAATAGACAGGTACCCAGATACCCTCTCTATCTCAGATTCCATAACTGTGCATTCAATCAAACATGAATCAAAATATTAAGTCTTTTTCTTGTAGTTTGTCCCTAATCCATATAGGATGTAACTATCTGTATAGCACTTACATTATGTTGGGTTTCATTTTTAAGTCTACTAATTCAGAGATTATTTAAAGTACAGAGATGGATTTGCAAACATGACACCATTTATATAAAGGATTTCAGTGTCTTCAGGTCTTGGGATCTTTGGGGAGTCCTGAAACCAATCTCTCAAGGATACCAAAGAATATATATCAAAGGTTAACTCCACAGATGCTACAAGCCATTAACAACAAGCAAAATGTTTGGGAGAGGTGAGAGTCAAATTGTTTTGCCGATAAATATATCTATATTTTCAATTTTCTGAGATGATTGTTCTAAGAGAAAAAAAGTACATGTTCTCTTATTGTTCATCTTGCAATTTCTCTGAGCCTTCCAATACCTTGTTTTCATAAACTGAACAAATTCTCTCTGCTCCAATACCCAAGTCCTTGTGGTACTAAAGGAAGTATTGGATATAAAATGCATGGGCAGGCAGAATAGGTTTATGTAATGTTAATGTAGACAGATGACATGCTCAGAATTATATCTAGCTGCAATTTAATTAGATTAATTAGATAAATATAATTAGGAGTGCTATGCTACCTTGGTTAGGTTTATCCTCCAAGAGACTTAGATATGCTCACTTTCTTCTTTCTCCCTCCTTCTATCTCCCTCTTTCCCTTTCTCTCTTTCACACACACACACACACACACACACAAACACACATATGTAGACACAGAACACTTTAAAATGTTTTACAACCCTAAAACATTATAATAGCACATGGAGTACCAATGCAATAACACATCAATTTACCATGAGCACACCATTAATAGTGGGAGTTTGTAGGACACTCAAGAGACACATAAAATGCTACCCTACTAGGGAAAATTTTGATAATATAGGCTGAAAAATATCCCTACTGTCAAAAATAGTGCTTATTTCACATTAATCCCAAGTTTAAGTCTGGTCATGATTATACAAAAATGAATTTAACAAACAGGTTTTGGAGTTTACCTAATGAATAAAACAGACTTAGTGTGGCTTGAATTAAAAACCTTGCAGAAGCCAGTCTTCAAACACCCACTAAATCATACATGTCCCTAGATTGTTGGGCCATCCATTGTACACCTCACAGATGGCAGGGCTATCAGCATCCCACAACCTCAGGAATTAAGGTGAAGCAAGTTTTCAGTCCAGGGAACACTAACAGCCAAGCCAGGGGTTCTGGATCACAGGATCCCTCCAGGATCCCTCCAGCTTCGAAGCTTGCTCTTTCTGAATGACACCAGCAGCCCCCCTTAATTATGCAATCAAACTCAACACCATGGTTACATCCAGGCAACCTAGAAGGCAAGAAGATCCATTGACCAGAGCACCAAAAATTCTGCAAACATCAACAGCAGCTAATTCGTGAATCTTCAGTACCAAGATGGCTCAATTATTCTCACAGATCTAATGGCAACTGTTCAGATTGGTTTTTATACAGTACCTGTGAGTTTTGTTGGTGACAAAATGGCAGTACAGAAATGGACAGAAATTGTGAAACAGTAGTCAAGTACCCACTACTTCAGGATTTTTCTAATTTTCTAACTAGAAAGAAGAAAGAAAATGGGAGAGGAGCAGTTAATTGTCATTAATTTGCATAGTCTAAAGTCTACCTTATGCCAAGTCACAGAAAGTCCACTCCTTGAAGATCAGAGAATAAAGATGTGCCTCCTTTCTCATTCTCATGCTGCTCTGGACTCCTGGAACTCCTAGGTCCTTGCTGGCAGTATCTCCTTGTACTATGGCTCAATTTATCCTTTGATAAATATTGACATCTATTTCCAAGAAAAGGTGACGAAATCTGGTGTTGGTCTGATTTTTGTTTTTAATCTTGCCTTTCTAAAGTATAAATTAAGAAATTCTGCAAACTACTCACTTCTGTAGCCTAATCATAATGAATACACTGTGGTTGATAGTGTTTACATAACTGCAAACTACTTAACATCTTATATAGAGTGGGAAAGATCTATTTAAATACGTTTACATGGCTTGTACTAGTAGATCACTGAAATAGATTTGAATAATTATCAAGCGCTGCTATCACTATGATTTTGGGGGTTATAATTAAAGTGTGTCATTTTATTATACTTTCAGTTTTTACTTAAAAAATGTTGAATTATAACTGCACATTCAAGTTCAAATTAATGTACTCCTTCAAAAAGTAATTTGAGCCATCTTTTACCTATAAATATAATTTGGTGATGGCGTGTGTAGCACAGAATTTATATAAATATTTAAATAAGTGTATGGGAAATGTTAAAACACTTCCACTAAATTTAAGATTCAAATGGTACATATTCCTTCAGTATGAGTGATATGCATATCAATTTATATTTATCCAGACCTGATAGCCCTGAATCGGAGGTGCTAGAGTCTTTATCTAGCCTCTTTCTATGTCCAGTAGTGAAGCTTTTTCCTGTGATACTATATTCCTGATTACCATTTTGCTTCCTACCCTGAGCCACCAGATGTTGCTGCTATGGAATGGTATCTGCAAGACATTCAGGGAGCACTGATAGAGCAAGAAAATGGATTTTAATCATCTGTTGATAGGAGCATAATAAATCTGGGGTTTATTGAACAGATATTGAAAGTAGCGAGTAAATTAAAGCAAGAACTCTGGATTTTCTTTTGGACAAAGTTGACATTAGCAGGATTGGGTCTTTTTGGACTGAAAAGGAAAGATGTCCCACATGTGCTAAAGTGAACAAAAGAAGGAACTAGCTGAAGGGTTTTAGGCTGTGAGATGAAAGTGGACACCATGGACCAGAACTCCAGGCACGTATTTGAACACCATCTTGTGAATCATGTTATGAATCTGCCTTTTTCTTCCCACTTTTGTCATTCTCATTTTTACGAATGCTTTGCCTGGACAGAAAACAAAAGTGTTGACCACCTCTCATGCCACCAAGAGTTGAAAACTCTTTCTCTACAGCTTCAGGATTATGAAAATGACTGGACTCCCTGACTCCTGCTCTAAAGCCCTGGAGAAAGCAGGTCAGCATCCTGAGGCAGTCCATCCTGACCCAGTTCTGTTTGGGTGGAGGTGCCCCTGAAGGGAACACAGGTTCACAGCAACCCTGAAAAAAATACATGGCACGAGGTGTAGCTAACCCCCAAGAGGAGACTCTGTCTCTTGGGTAAAGGTGAGTGTGACATAAAACACAGGTGGAATCCCCATCCTTTGCTCAAAAAGTATCCATGTAAACTCCTGGTCATCTCCATATGTATCAGTCAGCTCAGTGTTACTGCAAGGAAGTACCTAAGTACTCTGCTTATGAGGAAGAAGAAGGTTTAGTATTAAAGATTCAACAACCAGTATTGGGTAAGGAACACTGGCTTGATCTCTGGGAAGGCATAAAATAGCTATGGCAAGATCTTGTTTTACAGAAAACTGTCATTTCTCTAGTATAGAAGCAGAAAGACACAGAGGGCAAGTGGGTCCTTGGAAAACCTTCAGAAGATATACCCTTTATAGATGACCACCTGGCTCCATATCTTAAAGGTCCACAGCATCTCCCAATTGTGCCACCCTAGGAAGAAATAGATGTTCCGAGATATGTTCAGCATCTAAGCCACAGCAACTCTGTTGCACAATTATTCACTAAACTTATTTGTTCAGGGCTGCTGCTGAGTTACTGTCATCTCTCTCCTGCAGCAGGTCAACATAGTGCTTGGAGATGATATTAGATAAAAAGAAGAAAAAATTTTATCTCATTTAAACCATAGCACTGTCCACTGCAGAATGCTTAGAAGGCAGAGAAAAGGAGTCTTTACTATCACAGCCCTTTGAGCTAGCAGAAATAAATACAGATCCCACACTTCCTCCAACACCACTGACCAGTATGAGAATTACCAATCACTTAACTTCCCTACACATTTGCTTCCTGGTCTTCACAAAAAGTTCGCAGTATGACCTTTCCCATGAGGTGACTTGACTGAATAACTTATAAAGTAGTTAAAGCTGTGCCTGGCAGATAAAAAGTACTATGTTTTTTAGTCATTATTATCCTAAGTCAGTATAAATTACTTATACAAATATGATTTCTGCCTCTGACTTTCAGAGAGCAGAATGGGTCTTGGGAAGGCAGCCAGCACCCAGACGCGTCCTTGTTCTTCACATCCCATCATTTCCTAAAGAATAGTTTCAGATACAGTTGCTCCTCAGAACACACAGAAATAACTATTCAGATGTAGTCCTGACTCCTGGAATATATCATATACTACACTGGAAGAGAATATGTTCTAGACAAAGAAACTAAACTTAGCATTGAGTAAAAAAAGCTCTGGTTAAATCCAGTAGTAGGAAACTCCTTAAATTCCCTACACACAATCACTTAACTTTTAGAGAGAAGAAAATGATGACACCAAGAAACCGCTAAGAGTCAAATGGCTGCTGAAGAAATTAACTTATATGTATAATACAGTCACAGTGTGGTATCTGTTTTACAATACAAAATCAACAAATACTATCATTATTTTACTTTCTTTTTTCTTCAAAATAACCCTTACCTAGAAGAAAGTGATCAGAGAAAAGGAACTAAAGCTTTCTAATCTCCAGATTCAGGAGTAGGGATGGGGTTAACCATTCAGAAGGCAACCAGTATAAGATTAGGGAATCCTAGCTCTGGGGTTTCCAATCAACTGATCTCAGATTGAAATCTACTGATGTGGCTTGTAGGAGTACACCCATTCATCACTGAATTACTAGCTGATCATTGAGTACCTACCGCCTGCCTGGCCCCAGGAAGATCAGGTGTCAAGAATCAGATAGAAATCACTGTTTTCATTGAACTTACATTCTTAAATTAACTGTACAGATGGAAACAGTATTTCCTACCTCATTTGGTCATTATGGTAGGTAAACACAGTAATGTATATGAAATGATTTGCATCATACCTGTCAGTTTTAAAGAAGTTAAGAAATGTTGCATTATTATGATTAGTATTATCATTATCCTTACTCTCTAGCAACAGCTCAGGAGCCCATTGGAATCTATTTTTCCACTGTCCCATTTCTTTGCCTATGGCATTGAAATTTGCATTACATTCCTTCAGCGGTACAATAAAGTGAGATTAAATGGGACTCCAACACAAACAATGAGATACACAAATAGCCCAGTATTGACCAAAGCATCTGTTCTATTCATCACTATCCTGTATAGTCTAATCTCATGCTCTTAGATAAAGATAAATATTCATCTAGAATTCCTTCTAGATACGAATATGTGTTATACAGTACCAATGACAGCAACCACCAAATTAATGTGTGAGGGCTTGACATGAAATCATAATTAACAATGTTTATAGCCTTAATTTCACATAATGATGTGGATTTAGAACATTATGAGTTGAAGTTAAGATTCAAGAAAGTTTTAAAAATGTATGTGTTTTGATGGTGCTATTTAAGGTATCTTGGTTTTTAAAGCACTGCGTGTCATTTATAGAATTTCATTTTGTTTCTATCACTTTAAGTTGATTTTTAAGATATTATTAAAATGATGCTCAAAATAGTCTTTTTTAGAAGAAAAGTTAAATGAATTTCAGATATTCAAAGGTGCACATTAGGGTTTTGCGTTAAGAACAAATGACATAAAGAAGGCATTCTCTGTTTTTATTCTCCGTTTCATTTGCTAGTTGTTGCTAAACCTTTAATAAACTGCATAGAATTTAGTTTGGCCATTCTAATGTCTGCAACAAACCTCACTAACAAATGTGAAACTGCCAGCCATCTAAAACAGCAAATGCATGAGAATTCAATTGCAAGATGAAGGAGAGTTGGGAATTGTCACATGCAGACCTTATTTGTGTTCTCATGACCAGGCAACTAGAGACAGTTAAGAAATTGTTCCTCATTGCTCAAGATATTAGCTAGGAAGGAAAAATCATATGAAGGCTTAAGGTTATGATCATACAAAAGATTCTAGGCTCCTGAAAGATCTCACTAGTAATTGGCAGAGCACAAAGGAGTGCCTTTCATGATGGGGTTACAGGAAGATGAAGGATGATTTGGACAAAGAACTCAGGTCCCACAGGGACTGGCCCTCATCTTCCTGTGGCAAACCCGGCATATTTGACTTATGGAAACTAATGTTTCCAACTATGAAAGCCCAGCCAGTTAGATATTCTTCATCAGAAATGTTTTAAAGCACTGGTTTACAATTACAGAATCTAAAATTGCCCTCTCTAAATTGTTTCCTTGGGGAAAATTCTCACTTAGAAATACCTACAACTGCAAAAAACAGTGAACCTCAGCCTGTTTAAAGTACTCATCCCAAAATGCAGTGTTTTAAACAGCTTGCTGTGTCTCTTGGAGCACACATTAGCATGTGGAGACCTCCATCACAAACACAAATCATGCCCACAACTTCCAGAATGATCTCGAAAGGAATCACACAGTTTCTGAGAAAGGCAAACCATTAGGGTTATGCCGATAAGGCAGAACCCAAACCAAGAATCTCAGTGCCATGTGTACGCCCTATCTAGGACGCTTTTCTTAAGAAAAACATGCAGCAACAACAAGATGAAAGCCGAGAAGCCCCTGTTCAGACACGCTGCATCTGACTTGCTATTTACTTAGAACCTTTACTGAGCGCAGAGTTTGGCCTTGGCACGTACTAGCAGTGTATCTAACAGTAAGAAGATTGCGGAAGAAAAAAAAAATTGCTTTCAACCTTCCTTTCACACGGAGTCACAAAATTTTCTGACACTGGCTTGGCTGCTGCTGGTGATGGCAGCAGAGGGAACACTGGGGGACACTGCAGAGGTGTCAGGTCAAGCAGAGGACAGAGGACAAGGAAGCATCTACCCAATGGGAGAGGCTGTGGTGAGAACAGAGCAGGTTTCAATCAAAATCTGCTGCCAATTGACCCTGGGCCGGCTCCTACTTGGTCACCTACTCTCCATCGTATGGTCCTGTCCAATCTGAAGGTACCTCTTTGGTTTGATCCAGTTAGTTCTCCATCCCTGCTGAACCCCCAGACTGTGCCCCAGCAGGTGGACAATACTCTGTTTTGAGAGGCAGTGGAAACTATAGCACTTCATAAGAAGTCAGAGGGTTTCATTGCTGTAGTCTGTTTTCTGTATTTGGAGAAATCTTTGCTCTGAAGGGGCTACAAAAACTCTTACTGGTAGGAATATTACAAAGAGTATTTTGCTTTGGTTTTTTGTGTAATTAATATTATTGGTATATTTTATATTTATATATATATATATATACACAATGATAGCATTCATCATATGAATTTTAGACCTGCCCATCATATATCTTGACTCTTCCTTTTCCCTCTCCATTCCCTTCAGCTCTTCTACCTCTCCTTATTTACAAAAGCTTTACTTCCATTTTTCCTACTATTCTGTTTTACCTTTACCCTTTTTCCTTTCTCCCTTCTTCACTAGTTTTCCTCCCCAAGTGAACGTTTTCTTCCTATTTGACAAAGAGCATTTTGATCAAAGTCTAGTATATCATGTGAAAGAAAATCTTCACTGACTTTGAAAAGTTCTTTGTAAATAACCCTCATTTCACTATATACAATACCACTGTTCTTTCAAATTACTGAGCATGTGAAAATTTCTCTTATCTCAGGACTAATTCTCCACATTAAGAGCCATTTACTCCATGAAAGGGCGTCTGCCTTGTTTATAATTCCTCTTTGTCTGTCTTTATCAAATCTTCCTTCAGCTCTGGATTGTCTCCGATTTCCCAACATCCCATTTAATGATTATTCTCCTAAATGTCTGCTATGGGCAACCTATCTTCCTGGAAAACATGAGGTTCTTAAACTTTAGGGTGCTTAAGAAATATCCACTAATCATATAAAAGTGCATGTGTCTAAGGACTGTCCCTATGGACTTCAGTACAGAAAAAGCTCTAGAAATGTGCATTTCCCCTAGGATACATGCATGACTTTAATGTGCAGCTCATCATCTATATGTGGGGCTCACTGTAAAAGAGAAGATATCAGATGATAATCTTCGAACTGCATTTTACCCACAGCTTTTCAATTCTCATTTTTGGTTTTTACTTTAATCACTCTTGTTTATTTAGATAGAAAGTGGTAAGGTAGAGTTCCACCAGTAGTAGCCCATTTACCATTTTAGAAAAGTTTGATCTTGCTTTGAAGTGTTGTCCCCATTCTGGGATGCAGGGTTACTCTGGCAGAACTCAGTACAGAGCTTCATCCGCACCAAGTTTCTGGCCACCAAATAATGTGAAGCATAACTGTGTTGAAGTGGCTAGGTCTATGTGAGAAGAGTGGTTTAAGAAATCGTTTACTAATCAACTTTATGGTATTTGGAGCTCCTGAAAGGCTTAGTTTCGGAAACTTAGCCAAATGTTAGAGAAATTTGGCAACATAATTGTGCTTGAGGAAATAATATTTACCACTAATGCAAAAGATGGAAAGTAAGCAACACTCAGAATGATTTTTAAAGCATTGAAGATAGAGAGGGAGTAAAGGCAGAAAAAAGAGGAAATAGGAATCACTAAATTCCATCCCAGGCCCTTGAAGCCAGCGGGTGAAGTGGCATCTGGCCTCAATGGTCCCCAATCAAATTAAACAGGTAAATATGTAACACTGAACAAGCCCTGTTCAGCGTGAACAACAGAACAACAGAACAATGAGAACTCAGACATTGGAAACATGTCACCAAGGGCTCCATAGAAGTGCACATGTCCTGTTGTAGCTCTGGTCACCTGGCTGTGTCATTGTTTCTTTGACTCTCTTGCTTCCTTCTTGGTCTGTGCACACTGGAGTGGGGTGATAGTATTTCCATTTTGTGGTGTGATGGGTGCCACCATGCCTGATTCTTAGGGAAGGTTTAGGGGAGATAAAGGAAACAGAGGCTAGGGGGCAACTCCCGAGACACTGAAGAAGAGGGAAATGATCAGTACCATAGAACAGAATATGAAGATCCCCGAAAGGCCCACAGGGATGTTCAAGGAAGCATGATTACTGACTAGCAGACATTTTTGGCAAAGTTGTGCAATCTGGAGACACACTCCATCTGTGTGACCCAGTGACCAACCCTTCCCTCTCTAATGCCATGCCCTCAGCTGCAGCACAAGGTGTTAAGGACAGCAGAGACATCAAGAACAGGGTTAGTGCTGTTGTTCAGGCTGAACAGGGCTTGTTCAGTGTAACATATTTACCTGTTTATCGATCTGTTGCCTCCTAGAAAACAAGACCCATGAAGGAGGATCTTTAACCTTTTTATTCCCTTGGGGGTCTCGGTACATGGAAATGAGCTTGTCATGAAAGACAGTCATTAAACAGTTAGTAGAAGGAAAAAATAAGTTTTCTGACCATTGTTGCTACCTTTGTTACAACATTGCCTTCCTAAAATTCTGGTGGACAGGATCTGAAGTGAGAGTATAAAGACAGAAAAGCTGGAAAAGTCAGAGAAGGCTGTAATAGAAGTCACCATTGCCTCAGGAATGTTGACTATCTTTAATTTACCTAACTGCACAGAGGATACTTTTCCCTAATCCTTTTTTCCTCTTGCAATTCATCCTCTATATGTACATTTTTAATGTTGTATCAATTCAAAACAGAAGCCGTCAAATTCATTTTACATGGTTACAGTGCTTTCTGAGCTAAAGTCCAATGCGAGGACTTTTCTATTTTAAGGTCACATCTCCTACGATTATACCACCAAAAAAAAGAACAGCTGCATAACAAGCAGGCCAATCCATGACCCTAGGAGGTTTTCATGGGTGAAGAAATGGTACAGAGGGGTCTAGGAGACCTGGCTGCTCCTTGAGTGTCCCCTATGTTCTCGGGAATTGCTAAGGAGGGTGCTCAGATACAACCCCCTCCCTCACCCCACCTGCACCCCATCAGCCAATGATCATCAGTGGTGTTCACCAGGGTCAGTTCGGAACCTGTGCTTTGTCAACGGAGAGCACATTGCTCCTTTCTACTCTGAGTGGATGTTACCCCTAAGGACCATGGAATGTGGACAGAGGACTTACTCCTCAGGACCTGACTGCTCATTTAAACTGAACCATTCTTTGGCAATGTCCAGGGCCTTTGTCTCCAATTCTGTAATGTTCCTTTTCTTCTGCCCTAGCATTACTAAGGTTTTTGCTAACCAGCCTCTGATTGACACAGGAGAGCAAGGCTTAGCTCCCCACCTGAAATGCAAGTTCGTGTTCTCTAAAAATCAAAGAATGAATTTCAGGTCCAATGGAGGTTTAAGTAGGAAAATTATATTGAGAAAGAAAGCTTCTGCCTAAGAGAGGCAGAAGGAGGAAGCAGGAAAAGTGGGTAACTGACCCATCTCACTTGTCCTAGGGCTTTCATGGAGCAAAGCCACAAGATGAGGCGGGTCTGAAGTGGGACAAAATTACAATCAACCAGTAACATTGCAAATACAGTAGCTTAGGTAACATCAGTACAATGAGAAACCACAGAAAATAGACAAAACCATGATCAACCAATGTATAACTGCTCAGGGAATATTGATTACATGGGGGTCCAATGAGAAATTAGTCATATAGGGTCTTTTCTTTTCAGGAGACTCCTCCAGGTGGTCCAAAGTCCTGACCCTCTTTCTGGGGAATTTGCACTGCATTCCCAGGGAGGGGGGTGGGTCTGGATCTTGATCTCCATCGTGGGAGAAGGAGGCTTGTCAGTCACTGCTATCTGGGAGTATAGTTTTTCCTTGATGGTGTGGCCCTCTGGAAGGATAGTCTTTCTTACAAGCTTTCAAGGGCCAGCACTATCTATCTGCCTACCATATGTCCAGCTAGCTTTTCTACCTATAATATGATGACCCATCACCTGCCCATAGCACAGCGGTCCATATATGGTCAGTGAAGTTCTTCCTCAAATGTAAAGGAACAGGCTGCATTTCATTCACATGGACAACTGTAATTTCAACATATGAATGTATTGAAATGTGTTCCTCAAAGTATTCATCAAGTTTTGCGCTGTTTTATTACAGATCTGTGAAAGCAACTGAATTTTGGAGAAAGTCAAGAGAGTTTTTGTGATAATTTTATTCTACTTAAAAATATATTCTTCTTGGGCCGGAGGGTTAGCTCAGTGGTTCCGGTGCCTGCCTCACAAGCACAAGGTCCTGAGTTTGATCCCTGGTGACCACATACAATGCTGGGCGTAGAGACTCACGCCCACCAGCAATCAATACCACATACCACAGTGCCGGGAGCGGTGGCTCACACCTGTCATCCCAGCACTTGGGAGGTAGAGACAGGAGGATTGCTGAGTTCGAGGCTTGCCTGGGCTACATAGTGAGCTCAGAGCCAGCCTGAGCTACAAAGGAGACCCTGTCTCAAAAAAAAAAAAAAAAATTCTCCTCAAAGTAAATTTGATAGGTGTGGGGAAAGTGTCAACAGAAAGGTAAATTTGTTTTCTTTTTAACATATAATATGTTTACCTCTGAGTACTTCCTCCTGGCTTTAAAAGTACTGTAGTTCAATAGCTAATTAATGGCAAAAATATGTCACATTAACAATGCTCAGTTAAAACTCAGATCCCTGCAGCAGTCCTGAAACGTATCCCACATGAGCATCCACTGCTTTACGTGGATACAAAGCACTCTGCTGACCACACTTCTGGATTATATTTTAAATGGGATGCAACCAACAACCTGACGCCCTCACAGACCTGTGCTTGTCCGTCTTACCGAGATTAAAGAGATGTTCCTGACCAAGGGTCCCACAAGCACAGGATGGGGGAAGATTCAGAATAAACATTTAAAACAGAATCTGTGTGCTGGGTTCTTTTTCAGGAGCCCCTCCAGAACTATTTAAGGCAGAAAAGGATTGCTTTTTGTACTGCTGCAATTTCCTGAAAACGTTAACTTCATAAAGCATAAGTTCCAGCTTCTGGTAGCTTTTGACAATCTCAATAGGGGTAGAGATCAAGGATTTCCCTACTGGCAATTTGCAAATGCAGTGCTAAGCATTTTCTTTCAAAGAGAGGAGGAAAACAGCATAATAAAATTCTTTCCAAAAGGAAATAACAGTTAACTGTGTGGAAGACAGGGCTGGTTCAGGTTTGTGGGGATTATTGAACTGTTTTCCTAGGTTTTATTTCTGAGGTGTTCTTCCTCTCCTCTCCCCCATTTCACACATTTATTTATATAGATCTTTTTCTTTCCATCTGTCTGTCTCTTTGGTTCTGTTTGTACTGAAGCTTTACACATAGGGCTAGATCTGGCTTATTTTCTGCTATACAGTTATCTCAAGATTGTGAGCCTGTTTTGAAAAATATATACATATATATAATTTTTTTTAAATTTGGAAGATATCCTGTATTTCAAATTTAGAATTCCCTTCAGCTGCAAAACGAAAACAAAGAGATAAAGAGCAGTCTTGTGTGATTCAAATTTGGATGAATCTCAGCCACATTCCATAGATTATTTTGATTTAGTTTTAACAAAATACCGCATTAAATCACTCTAATGAGCTGTTTCTGTCCCCCTCTCCACACAAGGTCACTAGGTACAAGACAGCACCTTTCTGCACTGTCTCTGCTCTTTCATGTAGGAGATGTCAGAAAAGACCCTGGTGCTTTACCTCAGTAGGGAACAGTACATGACTCTTCTGGAGGGACAGGGTCTATGCAGAGCGGGAAAATGATTCATCTTTCAGATGGGTTCCAGGCACTGCTGGCTGAGACACGAGGCACTTGCCTCCCCCTAGAAGGAAAGTTCACCCTCCTTCCTTCTTGCTCACTCACAGAGAAATTCAATTCCCTGATTGTACTCCAGGCATCTCTTCCACACCTGTGCTCCTGAGCTAGAAGGGAGACTAAAATTAACAAATGTAATTTAAGGTGTCTGTTGTTAGATTAATTGTGCTTTTTTTTTTAAAGGCAACAGTTCGTCTTAATGAGAGTTGCTGATACATGACAGTCAAGAGATACTGCACACCACTTCCTATTTTCCATGGCAGGACAGGGCCACTCTTCTGGTGTGCAAGAGGATACAGACAGCAAGGTGAAAGACACCAGGTATTTGAATGTGACTGGTTTGTTACAGCGTGATATGCTAATTATAGAGGAATAGCTCCTGCTCCTGTTCGGGCTTCCAATTAGGGGTCTGAACAACCTTGTCAGTACTTTGAGCAGTCTTTAGCATGACTAATTATTTATATCCTGGTGTAATGCCTGTGAAAGCTGGTATTCAAGTGAATGGTAATGGATAGACTCCCACTGCATGCTAGGAACCCAAACAGGCTTCAAGGCAGTGATTTAGGGTTACTGTGCAACGAAGTTGCCTAGATTGGACTGTGGTAGCCAGATGTCTTGGTGTGAGGAACATGAGTCATCCCTCTCAGTAATCACAAAGAACCAGTAGGCTTCAGTGGCTCAGGCCTGTGTGGGTGTAGATCTTCCACTGCATCCTCAAAACAACGGTGGCCTTCGCTACAGGGATAGTTGTAAGAGAAATTTGTAAGGTATGCATAGTCACCAAAGCTAGCTGAAAATGGGACCTCTATTCTTGCCTACCAAGGTCAAGGGCTTCCTTTATGAGAGTCTAAAGATGTTATTTTAAATAAAACTGGCAATGATTTACATTACTAAGCAAATTTTTTCCACCAGTCGATTGTATGGTAGGCGGACAGATAGGATAGGCACTCAAGAAGCTCACAAGAACAAAGTTCCTTCATTAGAGGTCAGCAACACCAAAGGAGAAAACTGCCCCTCCCTGTGGCTAATAGACCTCAATCTCCTGCTGGGGTAGAGGATGAAGATTTTTGTTCTACTGCTCCCGGGAAGTCAATGAATTCAAAATCTCTCAGAGGGAGGACCCACATCTCCCCCAAAGACTGCCAAAAAGCTGCGTGACTTGATTCTTCATTGGGCCCCATTTGATCGATAGTGCTTAAGTGACTATGTTTGTTGTAATTCCATTGGTTGACCATAGTTTGCCCACTTCTTTTGAATCTTATTGGTAGCCCCTACTTTGCCCACTAGTTGATTGGATTTTGTCAACTCTTTTGAATCTTATTGCAAGTCCTCACTTTGAGCCTGCCTTTCTTCATGGTTTGGGTCCATAAATTCCCCCTGGAATAAGTCATCCTGGGTTACACCTTTCTGGGCTCCCCTCCTCTGCTCCTCTTAGGCAGAAGCTTTCTTTCTCAATAAAGTTTTCCTGTTCTTAATCTCTGTCATTCCTAAAATTTATTCTTCGATTTTAGAGAATATGAACTCACATTTCAGGTGGGAGCCAGGACTTGCTCTTCTATATCAATATGTTATCTAATTATTATATGTATTTTTAAAATTTTAATTGCTACTTAGCCAAAAATATTTCTGTTCTCTGGTGTGTTCATGAATATGGCAAGTGTTTGCCACTTAAAATCAAAGATAAGATTTAAGCCACTGTAATCACATGGGGAAATCTACAACAGAGGTCTTGAGTAGTTATAAAAATACGTTTGTAGGTGAAGTTGTTTTAAAGTGATTTTCTGCATCCATTTTGGGTTCCACAGACACATGCCAAAATAAGGAACATTAAGGCTAATGGCCATATCTAGGCCAGTCGAGGATGAATGCCACTTCCTTATTAGGAAGGTAGAACATTAACGCCAGAGATGGTTAAATCTGTGTTGTAGGAGCAACGATGACGCTGGTTGCAGCTTGGCAAAGGAATAGGAATGGAAAGAGGACAAAACAGATACATGAGGGCAATGTGTACCTGGGAGGCCACCTAGGAATATCCTTTAAGAACCTAGAGATTGGTCTCCCTCTGTGAATTAAACTACACCTTCAACACAGCATGACCAGACTCTAACAAAAAAACAACAAACAAAAAACTCCATCATTAAGATGGACTGCCTTCATGTCCTCTGGAAATCGATAATGCCAGCATGTCTTGGCAAGGAGAACCTTTGGCATAAAAACAAGTGGGTCAGAAATTGAAGTACAGAAAGGGATATTTAGGGAGGGAAACTGTTACAAAACTTACCTAAGTACTCAGACTAGGATGGAGCCCCCCTGTTAGCTAGACCAAGCCCCCCAACTCTGCCTAATGAGCATGTGATTATTAACCAGGCATTAGAATAATGAAACCCCACGCCTATGTTCTGACTGCTCATTCGCCAAGCATCCTTTGGATTGTTTGGCGTCCCAAGTAGTTTGCCTACAGGGAGAGAACATGTTGGTCAGGATGAAGCAAACATCTGGTCTACTTGACATTTATATTACTCAGCAAAGTTAATGAACTGGCACCCTGGTTTCCTATGTCAGTCTCCTGCGAGATGTGTTAACATGAGTCAGTGTTCTTGAGCCAGATCAAATCCAAGACCCTAAAACTCTCAGGCTGGTGGATTGTAAGGCCTAACCCACACAAGGCTGGAAGACCGCTCAGTAAAGTCTCCTGTTAAATTAAAATGTCGTCTCCAAAGATTAACACATAAATTTTTTTTTCAGAAACTGGCTTTAACTTTTTAAGGCATATGATGCAATCCAGAGACTCCAGGCCAGCAGATGGGCTGAGTTTGAAGCACAGTAATGAGTGGTTTACTCCACAAGCAAAAAACATGGAGCAGCTCAGGGGCTCCTGAGACGCCAGGCCCTCAGCTTACCACGTCAAGGTAGGAAGCAGGCTCACGCATTCTTCATAATGAGAAATTACCTTTTAAGCATTGAAGAAACAAGAAGCCTTGCACGGGAAATCTCTGTAAGAACTTTCGCAGTAGTTACAGAGCTTTTCCCCATGTGACATCTTCTTTTGTGAAGATGATAATAGCATTACAAAAAATATACTGAGTGTCATAAAGGAATAACAGAAATATTAGGCTCTTTAACCAAATGATCTCATTATTGAAATAAATGAGTAGTCCTCTACAAGGTGCCTCGTGAGCCTTTCTGTGCCTTGTTAGCATGTCATAAGCGACAATTTAAAGTGGGTACATGTGGCTCCATTGGACATGAGACATCGAGTCATATTTTGGAAAGGCTTGCCAAGGCCGATTTCTGGGTCTTGACTTTCTGAAGTAGAGTTCATTTGCGCCCAGCTATGCCTCTAGAGGGCGCTGTTCTGTACACGCCACAAAAGAGTTCCTGGGAATCAGCACAGCAAGGGCCCAGGGGACCAGTGGTCAGAACAGCATCTGCCCATGAAAGTCTTGTATTTCAGAGCGAAGCCGGGAGGAAATAATGCAACTTTCTATTCGAGGGCTCCGTTCCCCATTTCCACATCCATTATCTCCCTTGGGTTGAGTCATTGCAATTCTGACCAATCTCAGAAAAATTGCATATGTGTTCTTTTCTGATGGCTGGCAGAGAGTTCCGTACTCCTTGCTCTACCCCGGCTGGGTCACAGGTCCGAACTGCATACATTTTCTCCAGTAGGAGTGACGGGAGAGTGACCGTGTCCCTCCCACATGAGGGAGCATGGTGGGTCTGGTGCTGGCTGCACCCCAGCACCATCGTGCAGACAGTTGTCTGTTCAGAGAGCTGGAGTAAATCACATCCACGGATAATAGCACAGTAGGGACAGTGCCTAGGGGAGGAGAAAAGGATAATACCTGAGTCATTTCGTGTGCTATTTTCAGGAAAAAGAGTATTTGGAAATTTCAAAGACATTTGATAATTCTAAACAGCTCGTTAAATTACCCTGCTCACTCCAAAGAGAAAGAGCTTCCAAATCTGCATTCATATTGCTGGGGGGGAGGCATCAGGAATCGCTCCTGCACAGATTTTTGGCGAGCGTCAGGGCGCTTTTTTTCTGAAGACATTCCCTCTATTGCCTGCTGCCTGCTGCTTCATAACACTTGACAAATTCGCAGTTCTTAAAAGCCCCCATAAATGTTTTGTAAATTGCTCCATTTTATCAGGGAGTTCTCTGAGCCCTGTCCCTGATATTCACCATGTTTTCATTCTCCGTTCCTTGTTTATCTTTATTTTTATGCGTTCTTCGAACCTAAAAGGCTGTCGTTATTAGTATCTGCATTTTCGTGATTATTATCGTGATGTTAACCACAGAAAAGATTTCCCATCTGCAAGCTGGAAATTTCCACAGTCTTGAGATTCTCACTGCTCCCAATGAGCTAATAAAAAAAAAAAAGAGGGCACAAATAAAGCCATCCAAAAAAAAATGTTAAGATATCTTCACATTGTTACACTGCTTTAGGAAAGATATACACACCCGTTCTTGCTTCTCCTAAGTGAGCTTATGCTAAACAGAATTCCATTTGGACAGGAGAGGCAATCTCAGGGCATGTGGGTGGGAGAGAGTGGGAGAAAAAGATACCAGAGAAAGGACAGAGCACATGATGAATCCAGGGGAGGGGTTGGGAGGAAGATGCAGAGAGTTAGTAAAATTGCTCTAGAGACCTGAAATTATAGTCCTGCTTGGAATATTAATCCCCATAGCCCCAAGAAGGAGGCCTGCTGATTGAAACTTGTTTGGAATACTTTCCTGGACACCTTCTATTAAAAATGAGATAGTGTACTGTAAATATGGGATCGAGTGTTCCAGCATTTTGTCAGTGCTCCAGCACCTGATTCATTCCCAATAGCACAATCTAGTGGATATTACACCAGGATGTAAGGAGCAGCCGGTACATGTTTCCATCACTCAGAATCGCTACCTTTTTAAACATAGGCATGTAAATGAAATATTTTCCCCAGGCAAGCCAACCTCGGGCATGGTACGGAGCAAACGCTGATGCACGGCAGTCGGCCTTGCAAATCGGAGTTTATGCTAATGGTGTGTATCAATCCCTCCAGTCCAGCATTCACATGAGAACTTTAATACCAACGGGAAGCCAGGTCAGCCAAGCAACACCCACATTAAAAGAAAGAGAAACGCAACGCGAAACCAATTTTCCTGGAACAGCTGTTCGCCTGTATTTAATTTCTATCCTGAAAGTCCACTTTTCAGAGATTATCTGATAATTGCAGCAGCATACAATCCAGGTAATCATACATAAATAATATTTTCCCCCTCCTTCGAGCTTGCCACCAGTAGTCATGATGGTCACTAAAATATTTCACAATTTTCTTGCAATTCAGGACTTTTTCTGGGGTTCATGGGTAGCGTCAGAAGAGATTCTTCCCCAAATGACACAGAGCAAGGCCCTCTGCCTCCATCAGATTCACTCACCTCGGAACTGCCCAGGGAAATCTTGGAGCTGTTCTCGAAATTCCTCATTCATTTCCAAGATGGTTCCACCCGACTTCAGTGGCATTAACATTAAATCACAGCCTGATGCTAAATCATACCCTGGGAGGGATCAGAGCCTTCATGGCCAAGATGCAATGGCTTCATGGGCTGAGATGCACCATGTACCTCAGGGCAGCAGGGAATAAAGGAGGTGGCTAATAGACAAAAATCCCTGACACAGGCCGGCCCGGGGATGTTCCCAGCTAGCCTGGTGCATAACTGAGGAGAGGGGCCTGTCAGCATCATTGGAAGGCTACTGAAATATATACTGAGGCCATCAAAGGGCATTTGGGGGCTTGGAAGGGTCCAGGGGTGGAGCTCAGAACATCAAAATAAAGGTTGCTTTGTCTGATAAGCTGTAATTAGCTACTCCTGTGTAAAAGCAAACTTCTGAGAGAGGGACTGGGGGAGAGTGAGCCCAGCAGAGGATGGAGCAGCCTCAGCTTTGGGGGAACCTGCTACCTGACTCTCCAGGTGCTGGTAAACAGAAGGTGCGAAGGAAAGACAATCAGAAGCCTCTAATGTCAGGTGTAGACAACGCACGCACGTGCGCGCGTGCGCATGTGCGCGCGCACACACACGCACACACGCACACAGTTCTGACAGGAGGAGGCAAGGCCTTCATCTTCAAGGCCATCTGCCACCTGGTGGCTGTTCCTACTCAGAAGCCCTTGAGACTCTTGATCCAGAGCTGTCAAAGAGCTCTCTCCCCTGAGGCAGCTTCCCAAGCAGAACCCGGAGCATGTGATCACACTGCCTTGCTGTTACCGGTCTCGGGTCATATCCTGTGTAAGTCCTTGGACGCTCTGCAGAGTTATTACCAGGTTGTAAATCCACGACTTTAACATTTATAAAACCCAGTGTACTGCTAAAACCCAAATTTGGTTTCAGAGAGTGACAGTGATAAAGCTGTTTGCAAACAGCCTCATTTCCTGATGAGTCACTTATGTGGGCTCCTACAGCCTGCGGGGGAGGGCTGACGGCTCCCATCAGAGGCTTCGGCTTCCCTGCCTGGAGCAGACCCAGCATTTCCCACTCTCAGTAATCACCTGTAGCGGGCCAAGCAGTGCCATCCCCAAAGATCTGTGCCCACATCCTGACCTCCAGAACTCACAAGTATAGAAGGAGTCCCATTAGGGGAAAGGGGGTCTTCACGGAAGAACGAAATGAAGAATCCACAGATGGGTCAGAGGATGATCTGAGTGGCCCTAAATCTGCAGACAAGCATCCTTTAAATAAAAGGAAGGGTAAGTTTGAACGAGGAAGTCCAGGCAAAGACCAAGGCAGAACAGAGCGACTCCACTGTGACCTGGAACATTTAGAGGTACTAGAATCTAGAAGATGCGCAGAAGGGTGGTCCCTTAGAGCCTGTTGTGGTGAGCAGCCCTGCCTGCTCCCCGGTCTCACCCTGCTTTGTGAAACAATGAATTTCTGTTTAGTAAGCCACACCGATTTGGGGGATTTGTTACAGCAACACTGGAACCTAACTTGCTTTTCCAGAATGGTTTGGGGGAGTTTACCTCAGCCTAGGGACCAACAGGGAGATTCTACCTTATTAGATGCAGCCCAGCTTCAGGTGGGGAAAATATATGTCTTGATATATTCTTATTTGTGCCCTCTTCCTGTGAAACATTTTCTGTCAGGCAGGCATGTGAACACCTAAGGACTATGATGTGGAACCAGAACTTCCCGCTCTTTTCAGGGACGTGATGCAGCTCAATGATGTGGTCTGGGTGTCTCCCTAAACTCATTTGCTGGCACCCTAACCTCAAGGTGATGGCAGGAGGTCACAGAGATGGCGTCCATTCCCCCACTAGTCTTAGTGTCCTTAGGAAAGAGGCTCCATGAGGGCCTTGCCCCTTTCTGCCTACACATAGGGACACTCTGAGATGCTGCTTATTTGTGAACAAGGACATGAGGCCTCATTAGACTCTGAGTCTGCCAAGACCTTGACCTTGGGTTTCCTAGCCTCCAAGTTTCTGTTGTTTGTAAGTTATCTAGTTCCTGAGGTTTTTTTTTTTTTTTGTAATAGTGATTCAAAAAGAGTAAGACAAAGGTATGTTTAATTTAGATTTCCAAATGGAAATATTTATTTTCCAATCTAAAACATTTACATTCCTATTACTTTGCCATTTTCCCTGATACAAAAAGCAGCCAGTGCTATATATTTGCAAACATAAAAGTGTCATTCAGATACGAAGCCCAGATGAAAACTCTAGATCAAAAATGAAGACTTAGCTTTGCGCAGTGGCAGTATCTTAGCCAGTGATGTTTATTTGAGGCACAATTATTGATAATTGAAAAATGAAGACTTGATAGCCTTGCCTAAGTGCAGTAGTCATGCTGAGCAAGAAATGATCAGGTTTTTAGGTTTCCATACATTTAGGATCACTCTACCCAGACATAGTATGGAGGAAGCTCTTCACAATGCTGAACGTATGTTCAATACTAAGCAAAGAGGAGAGTCTGTGGGCCTTGTTTGTGTGTCTTGTGTGGTATTGACCTTTGGACATGTCCTGGGCAGGCTCAGCAGAGAAGAAGTACTGAGAAGATATAAGTGTGAGATCTGGAGCTCTACCCACTTAGCTGTTGAACCAATAAGCTATTTAATGACTCTGCCTTGACACTCTAGTCTTTAAAAATGGACCTCCTAGTAGCACCTAATGTAGAAGGTAATAGCAAAGTTTAAATGAAGCATTAGCCAAAAGTGTTCCTCAATTTCTGGCTCTGACTTCGATATTCTAACAGATGTGGAGCTCTGATGACACGTCCAACAGCCTCAGAAATCCATGGGTAAGGTATGACTAACCTCTTCCCTAGACAAGGAGGATCCAATCCTAAAGTCACTGATTTATGTCAGTCTTTGGGCAGCACTGAATTTTCAATGTTTGGATAGTCTGGAATTTTATTTGTCTTATATTTGTGATTTTTGACATTTCCTCAATTTCCTTTTGAATTTTTCAGATATGCTTCACTGTTGCTTTTAATTAAGGTGAAATGTACAAAACATAAAATGAGCTATTTCCACATGAAGCGTTCGGTGACATTTACTACTTTTAAAATACTGCTCAACATGTCCTCTATTTGATTCCAAAATAGTTTCACCATCCCAAAAGGAAATCTCATACCTATCAATTAATTGTTTCTTGATTCTTCTGACCATGACCTCTAATGAAACCATGAAATAACGAATTTGTTTTTTGTCTTTCTCTAAGATCCTACTGTGGGCATGTCATATGCATGGGATCACATAGCATGTGATATTTCATGTCTGGCTTCTTTCATTCAGAATATTGTTTTCAAGGTTCACCTGCAGTGACATGCATCAGTTCCTTTAATGGCTGAATATTATCCCACTATGTATACTCCCCAAATTTGTTCCTCATATCATTAATAGATGTTCCAATTGTTCCTTACTTTAGCCCATTTTGAGTAGTGTTGTTACATATTCATGGACATGTATTTGAGTTTCTACTCCCCGTTCCTCAAACTAGAATTAGAATAACTGCTTCATATGGTAGTTAGATGTTTAACTTGTTGAAGATACCAAACTGACAATTCTGTTAACTTGTTGAGGATTTTCATGGTGATAACACTATTTTATTGTGTCAGAATTCCACTCTACATCTTTACTAACACATATTATGGGGGGGGGGGGTGTTGGTAGGTTGTTTACAACCATTCTATCATAGTATGAAAGTATTTCATTGTGGCTCTGATTTTAATTTCTCCAGTGAGGAATGATACTAGGCATGTATTCATGTGCTAGTTAACCATATATACATCTCTCTGGAGAAGTATTTATTCAAGTCCTTTGTCTATATTTTAATGATATTGTTTTTCTATTTTTGAGTTGTAAAAGTTTATATATTCAACATACAAATCATTTATGGACATAAAATTTGCAAATATTTCCCCATTATCTTTTTCTTCTCTTGATTGATTAAAATTTATTTCATAGAGCCTGCTAATTTCTGACCAACACAGCAGCCTTGAGAGAGATATTCTTAGGAAAATCTAAGATTTTTCTAAAACTTAACCCTACTGGCCATGAATACTTTCTAGTCAGCAGGTGTTTCCACTAGGATGAAAGAAAAATTGCTGAAGGAGAATATTTTGAAAATTCTAGAATATCACTTAAGAATCTGTATCCTTGATTTAAATTATAGTTCCATGTGCTAATAGCTGTATATCCCTGGATCAATTCCTGGACCTTTCTAATCCTTTCCTCCTTCTCCATAATTAAATCAGTACTAGTATATACCTTTAAGGGTTGTTCTGAGGGTTCTACAGATAATGCATTTAATAAGTATGCTGAAAATATATTAGCCATTCATATTTTGGTGACAATTATTTTCAAAAGTCGATATAAATGAGTTCATAGCCCTTTCAGCCACAGAAGTAAAGTGAATTCTCTAGGCCAAAATGGTATCCTCTTAAATTCAGCATATCAACACTTGCCCTCATCTCCTGTGCAGAACGACTCCCCAGAAGAAGAGCCCTTCTCTGGGCCCCACTCACTGCAGTACTGCAGGGCCGGTGAGTATGCAGCATGCCACCACCAGAGTGGCAGCTGCTGACCAGATGGCGTGAGGTGGCCAGACCACCACAGTGCAATACCCAGTGGGTTTTCTGTCTGCCAACTACAGACTGAGGGAAATGGAAAATAATAATAATAATAAATTAACCAAAAACATTGAAAAACTGCAAATCAGGGGGCCGTTTCCTGTGCAGCTCTCATGGCTTCATAATCCTGCTAAAGAGAAGACAGAGAAAAGAGGCACCAAGTTCAGCCCACCGGTACAAGTAGCACAGAGAGTGGAGCCCAGTGTGAAATACCACTCTTTTGAAGACAGTCTAAATTTGCCAAATAGGAAGTTTGAGAACAGAGTTCTGTATAATAATCTGACAGCTGGAAGGCATCAAGAAGTAACTCAGAGGTGGAAGGAAACATGAGACAGAAGCTCTGGTGGTGAGCAATGCCCCGGGGCAGCCTGGACATCACCATCCTGAGTGAGGACACTTGTACGTGGACAGCTCAGTGACGACCCGGAGCAGCTCAGGGAGTGTCAGACACACGTCCAGCCACCAGGGCACTGACACGCTATGGGGAACATTGCTCAAATATCAGATCAGGTCAACTCAGTGTTTTGCAAGTTTTCTCACCGAAGTATCCCACCTGGGCAGAGGATTAAGAAGCCACCACACCAGCACTGAGATGTAACCTAAAAAGGTCCTACGGGCGCTAAAAATTTCCTTAATATTCTTGGACTGCTTTCTAAAATTTGCACAATAGCTATATTTGATTCCTTGATGTATAAAAAATTGTTTAACATAAAAAACCATTCTAAAAATGTCAGGGGAGAAATAGGTGGAGATCCGACTGTGAGAGAGCATTTTCCTCTGATTTCTCACACGTCTCAGCACACTGCTTGGCTCTCACCCCAATTTCAAAAGCGTAAGTGGAAAAAGCCAAATTCCAGAAATAAGGTAAATACGGAAAGATCCATAGGAACCACATGCATCTAGAGGAGGCTGAGGCCACCAAGGTCAGGCCAGGTGGGATCAGGACGTATTCTAGAGTCCGGGGACACTGGCGAAGGGGCACAGACAGCACGCCATGGAGGAAGCCGATGGCCCCTCTTCCTGTGCATCGGGGCTCAGACGGAGCCATCTAGGACTACCCCCCCCCCCCGTCAGGAAGGGAATCCTACCAGCAACTCCCGAAAATGACATTTCTCCCTTATTACATAAAACGGTGCCGTGGTGTGCCCGCATCCAGACACAGTCACAGACACCTCTCCCTGCTTCCCTCTGGACTAGCTGGTCTGTGCCGTCTTGCCTTAGGAAATGTTGTTCCTAAAGCTGTGGCTGAGGTGTTTGCTGCCAGGGAAAAGCAAAAAGACCACTGAAAATGGGAACCGAACACCTGGCAACCACTCAGCTCCACCATGCTGAGAGCCAACCATCCACAGACCTCTGACGATATAGGGTCGCAGTCTCTGTGCTGGCCTGGGGGACACCGCTTTACCCGCTTGCTCCGGTCAACACTGCCCTCAAACCTCAGGATCCAATCTAGACATTGTGGCAAATGTAACCCTCATAAGAAACATCAGGTCAAATCACTTCTTCCTTGAAAATGGCGCCTCGTCTCCCACCATACTCATGCAGAACACAGACACCAGCTTTCCTGGTGACCTGCAGTCTTCTCTCTGGGTCCCTCACCTCTTACAGCTCTGACTCTGATTCTTCTCATTCTTCCCTCCATTCCTATTACCTGGGATACTTCTCCACCCTGGGAACCTGCCAGACATGTTTTTCCTCTGTCTCAGCTCTTCCCTAGGTCTTGACGGAGATATTCTCATGTTAACCTCCTCACACTCCTTCAGAACTTTCTACTGCGATCGCCCTGTTTTCAAACCACAAACAACCACTCATCACAGACTAGTCCTCATCTCCCTAATTCTTCAATGTGTTTATCACTTTGTACTATAACACTTTACCTGTTTATATTATCGTTGTTAATTGTCCATCTCTTTTTTCTAGAATTAAAATCTCTTAAGGTTATTTTTCAGACTATCTTGTTTTTGCTGATATAATCTAAGTGAACAAACACTGCCTGGTACATGGTCGATGCTCAATAAAAATGTTCAATTATATGTGCTTTAAATAGTTTCTGCACTCTGTGCAGCAGCCATGGCAAACTTCCCATGAGTGGATGGTGCTTGAATGAAAGGATAATTTAATAAACAAAAACCTCACATCACACAACCTTTCAGAATGCACCTGATACTTAGGAGAACCCTCCAATGCAAAATCACAACTTCCATGAATCTCAATGGACATACACTTAGATCTGTCCTTGAAATATAACACTTGACTATAGTTTTGTGAAAAAAATATTGCTGCGTGAATAACCCCGAGAGAACATTGCCAAACAGTTGATTATCATTTAATACTCTAGAAGAATATCTTATTAGTCTCAATTCCCCTTCTATCCAAAGGAGAGGCGTGATCATCAACATGACCAAGGTAACTTCTTAGAGATTTTTTTTCCATCTGTCAGATGGCTTGATTAGTCCGCAACATGAGGAAACCCCTTCTTCGCTCTTTATCTGCTCTTCTCATCCAGAATTTCTAGCAGAAAGTCCCCGACCAAAGACAGTGGCCTCACAAGATAATCATACTCTCTAGTCCCATTGATCATCTTCTTGTTCATCCTACTGGATACTTTTATTCCTTTAATCCCATGGAATTCCATCATAATTGTTTCACATTCCTTTCATGATCACTTTTGGCTCCTATTTGCTAAATTTCACCAGTTTTCGCCTCTTTCATGGAGACAATCCAAGCCGAGCAACAGGACGTTAGTAACTGGCCCTTTCTGCTGACATATCTCTGTGTCCTCAATCCACTTCACTACTTCTTTTCTTCTCTCCCTGTTTTTCCAACTTTTTGTTAAGGTATGACCTCCATAAAGTAAATTATTAAGACTCAAGCCCTCTATTTGCTTTTTCATTGTGTGTTTACAATAATTATTTCAATAGCCCTCCTATAGGCTACAGTTAAAACCCTTAACTTATTACCGCAAGCCAACGGACTTCCTGCTGCTCAGATATTGTAAATGTCTCCCTATTATTCTGGGCCCTTACTCCTTCTCTCACTTTGAATATTTTAAAAATAGAGCGTAAATACTACATATATATAAGTACTACATATACATTATATATATAAACTCCCCATGTGAGTGTATAAAAGAAACACCACTAGGGAGTATTTTTGGTGGTGTTTTAGAAACTGAACGTGTTTTTTTCTGCTGGATTTATTCCTTCATTCTGTCTGGGTAATGAGAAACAAATGAGAATCAAGATATATCATGTACAGGTACAAATTCTTAATGTTGAATGCAATCGTGATGTTTACCTAAAATGTACCGATAAACTCAACAAACAAAAAAATAAAGTTCAAGTCTTGATAATAAATATGATTATTTTGTGTCTCCTAGGGCAGGACACTTACTTTTAATAAATGGTATTTTTTCCATACCCTTATTCTGATATGGGCCCTGTCCACTTGCCTGTGCAGAGTTCTAACCACTTTTACCTGAACCATGCAGAGGTTGAAATTTTTGTCATCTCTTTAGCCTGCTGCTGTTATTTTATCCTCAATACATTAAAGAGTTCTCTTGTGCATATACAGCCTAGAAATTGACCAATCATGTGAGAGGAATGGCCTACAAATGTTTTTCTCTTTTATTTCCTTTTCCATGGTACATGTACCCAAATGCCAAGTTCTTTTTTTTAATTATTTATTGGTACATTTTATTGGTACATTATATATACACATCAAAATTACGCTCTGCATTGAGAATTTGTACCAGTATATGACACAACTTAATTCTCTTTTTCCCCCTCCCCTATCTACATTACCTTCCTGCCCTTATACAAATGCCAAGTTCTTTCGGAGCACTGGATCTGACTTCTGTTTCCTCAGACAGTAAACGATCTCTACTGGATGGTCTGGCCCTTCAGATCCTATGCACATCAGTGTTCAGCATGCCTGAATCTGGCCATGCTGGTACCATGACCTTGGACTCTGTTAGTTTACTCTCATTGTTGAGACAAAGTACTCAACACCCAAAGTTAGAGGGAAAGGGGTTTATTTAGCACACAATCTGTAGAGGTATCAGTCTATAATTGGCTGGGTCCAAGATCAAGATGCCAAACAATCATCACAGAGGAAAAACACCATGGCATGCACAAGGCAACAAGGGACCTTAAGAGATTCTTTCTGTCTCTTTTATCTTATCCAGACTACTAGGGCAGTGTCAAACCAATCACTCACTCTTAATCCTAGCATTATACATTCCAGACTTAGCTATGTTCAAAAAAGACTGCATGAGGCTTTGGGGGGGGGGGCATCTAGACACAAGCCACAACAGACTTTCAGGCTTCTCTGATGTTATAAAACAAGTTTTTATGCTTAACCATTCAATCTATGATATTTTTTATGGTAACCAAAAGTAAACAAAACACTGCTTATTAATCATGGTAAATTCATTGCTTCATGATGCTACGGTCTTCTTTTCCTATTATTGCACCAACATCTACTTATTTACATGTCAACCATAGGTCATTTTTATGTCACCATGAGATTCCCCATTTGATGAATTTCTCCTTTGTTATCTTTAACTATCACCCCTAGTGAACACAATCTCATTTGCTCTGACTCAGCAGTTTGCCTACTTACCCTGGCATCTCACTTGGCACTGAGGAGCTTAGGGAAGACCTACCCCTCTGCTCCTTGACCTAACTGTGGAAATTCTTCCTAAGAGCTTCAGCACCTAAAGTTTTATCTGCTTGATTCTGGTTTGGAAGAAATGGGTTGGTTTTGGGAATGTATCACAAGAAACAAGTGTACAAGATAAGTGATTCCTGTCCAGTCATGTGGTTTAAAGAGAATAGTCTACAGAATCCCACAAACACAGGTTCTGCTGCCACCCAAGCATGTGACCTTTAGGAAGTGACTGTCCTCTTTTAGCAGGGGTGAACCTATCCATAAATGAGAGACAGATTTGAGAAATATATGCAAGTGTTTAACCAAATCTGGTTATTACCAAGTTGTTTGCTTTTTATCAGTGTTGCATTGGCTTCCTGTGGCTGCTGTAACAAATGTTCACAAACTTACTAGCTTAAATAACAGAAAAGTCCTCCCTGTTGAGAACTAATCCCCAATGCAGCAGTCTGGTGAGATGGGGCCTAATGGGAGGTGTTTAGGTCCTAAAGACTTCTTCCTCAGATGGATCCAGGGCATGTTGTGTTCATCAGAGCATAATGCATTATAAGCCTAGAAGCATCCATACTCAATAAGAGATTCAAAAGCATCCCATCCTCAAATGGGAAGCATTAACTTGAATCAGAAGCCCATGGGTAGGTTCCATCCTCCAGTAAGCAGGGACTCTGCTGTTTTATCTATGTGAAACTCATCAACAACACAAGTTTGAGGAGCCTAAGAGACACGAAAAAATTAGGACTTAGGTTAGCTCTTAGGTATATGGCAGGTATGTAGAAAAGAGAAAAGGTCACCTACATTTGGAATCTCTAATACATGTTAGGCACACTTGCAAATGAGCTCATGCTTCACTTGGCTACAGCCAAGAGTCCCGAGGAGCAAACTTCAGCAAGGTCACCTAACCCACACATCCCAGACTCCTGAGCCCTCCAGCACCTATATCTTCCTTTATTGTATAAACAGCAATAACTTTAGCAACTCACCTACTAGTGTAGCAACCTTGGCCTTTTTCATCCTCTCCTGCAATAACTCTGGAAAGCCACAGAAAGCCTCCTAGGTCCCTGAACTGTGCTCACTGGCCATGCTGACCACCTTTCTAGACCACTGGAGTTCTTCTGTAAGCCACTTCAGGTCTTCGGGAGAACTGCTATAGCTTTGATGCTAGCAATTAGCAGCATACATTCTCTGATGAAGGTACATCAATACAGTCATTGATCAACTTTAAAAACCTCTTTATTTAAAAAGCTGAGAGTTTGTGCAACCAAAATCCTCACTGAAATATTTTTAACATAGCAAAGGTTTTTACCATAGCAAACAGACATGAAATCTGCAACATTTATTTATTTGTTTGTTTATTTTTGTGGGGTTTTTGAGACAGGATCTCCTGTGTATTTCAGGCCAGCACTGAACTCACTATGTATAGCAATTTTCTTGCCTCAGTCTCCTAAGTGCTAGAATTATAGGTCTGTGCCATCATATCTGGCTTATCTGTAACATTTAAATAGTCAGTTTTTTTACTACTAGATAACAGGACTTGGAAATTCTCAGACCACAGTGTCAGCCTACTTAAACATACATCTGAAGAAGTGTGAGCCATGTGTTCCAAGCAGAACACTTTGAATATTACTTCATAAGCAAGAGAAACCTTGCAGAACTCTTAGTGAGGGGATAACATGACTGAAGCATTCACTGTGTATTAATATGGTCACAATAGGCAGAACACCTGGAAATATGTACTGACCAGTAGTAATTTCAATCCATTTAATCTTGGAGATACTGGTAAGGAAGAGTCAACATGGACCGAAGGCATATACCTATTGAGAGAAAGAGCGAAAGGAAGATCTGAGATGAATTCAAGGTATTGAATATGGGCAGTGGAGTGAAAAAGGCCATACCCAACACAAATGTGGAAGTCCCGAGTGCAAATCAGGGGAAATGAGGAGCTGGCCTTTGCACAGACTACATTTCAGTGCCCCAAGAAGACCTTTGCAAACATTTTCGATGAGTAGTTATAGGGACGTTATCAACACACTTGATTGAGTATGATCAGGGACATGCTCCAAACATGCGTAAGATAAGCACTCAATAGACATTTGGCAGAAAATATTGAAAGAGTCAGGGAATTAACTTTGGTGCAAAGATACAAAAGTAAAGAAAATCATTTGAAGTCATACCCGACAATTTCTAATGTTTACTGAACTCATGTTCACTTGATCTGTAGAACAGCCCAGAATATTTCAAGAGCATGACCATTAACACAAACAGGGTCACAGAATGACCTGCTTCTGTCAGTGTCCACTTAGAAGTGCGTTAACCGCTACAAATAGACAGATTTCAGGGAAACCATGTCCATGTGAAATTGCTTAAAATAGGACAGAAAAAGTCAGACAAGCCCTCACAAGACTGGTGCCTGGAGCGTGATTCTCAGGAGGCTTACCCATGTGCATTTTCAACATATCCTCTGAGTCTACTCTTCTGGGCTGGGGACTTTTTAAAATATCACATGAGTTGAAATGTCCTTGAATAGGCATTAATTCATATTTAAATGAATAGGTGGAGGAACAGATAAGTGAAGATTCAAAATAGCATGGACTTAGAGACAAGATTAAATTCAAAATTAAAATTAAAGTTAAATAAATTAAATCTAATTAAATTAACTATTTTAATTAAAATTTATTAAGTGCTCACGTGGTTACTTGAAGAGGGACTACTCAGCGGGCCTGGGATATCCTCCCAGCACTTGGTGTTTTGAGCCTGTCTTCAATTTCAGCGGCCTTGGGGTTGATAGAGCTGAAGGTGAGGTTTGCCTGACTCTTGCCCATGAAATAAAGGCAGCACCCATGTGGGAGCCAGACCCCCCTTGTTACCCGGGGGCTTTGAATGCTCATCTGGTGACAGTCGTGAGAACAGGGAGTTGTCAACATCTTTCCCACCCTGTGATCACAATAGTTCAGTAGTTCACCGCCAAGAATATAAATGTGAAGAAAAAGGTTCTAACGTGATAGAGCATCTTGGGAAGTATGAGAGAACCGCG
Organism: Thryonomys swinderianus; assembly: GCA_004025085.1. Taxonomy (NCBI): domain Eukaryota; kingdom Metazoa; phylum Chordata; class Mammalia; order Rodentia; family Thryonomyidae; genus Thryonomys; species Thryonomys swinderianus. The sequence goes on from PVIC010008634.1 coordinate 32,896, forward strand.
GAGTGTCCCTGAAAGGAGAACCACTTCGGAAGTCAGAGTCAGGTCCGGGCGCTCCCCAGCCCAGCACCAAGCACAGCCCAAGTCTCTATTCGCCTTTTTACCAAACACTCAGCATCTTCGAAAGCAAAACTTTTATACCGCCCACTCCTTTTCCAAGGGCCACTGAGGGGAGTAAGTTCATTAACGTAGGTGTGGCCCTGCATGGAGATTTGGGTCATAAAAAATAAAAACTAAAAATTATAAAACTTCAAGAATACTATATAAAATAATACAAAAAAATTACCTGCAAATAACTAGTCCCTAGCCTCAGCCTTGGGAAGCTGGTGACTTGAAGGTCAGCTGCCCTAGAATCAGCTTCTCTCCATTTCATAAAATGCGTCCTCAGTCAGCTCTGCTGTCCGCAGACCGCACACGCGCTGCACGCCACGTGGAACCCACACGCTCCTCAGCCAGCAGAAGGCGTGGCTTCTCTGATTTCTTTTCTAAAGTCTCTCCACCGAAGAGTAAATCAGACACGACACAGTATTCATTTCATGTGTACAATCTGGTGAGTCTGGACAGCAGTGGCTGTGCTCTTATAACCACCTCCACAGTGAGAATAATTCCATCACTATAAAAAAAAAACCCTCTAAACCTTTTTAGAGTTCACCCTTCCCAACTCTGACACAAGACAACCCAGGATGACTTATGGAGGTTCCTATAAATGGACGCATGCAGTGTGTGTCCCCTGGCCTGGCCTGTTTGCGCAGAATGTGCTGGAAACGCACCCTGCACCTGCATCAGTGGTTGTCCGGGGCTTTCTGTTGCTCAGTTGCGTCTTGAGTCAGTTCAGCTGATGAGGACGCACAGGCTGTTTCAGCTTGGGGCTGCCGTGCTGGAAGAGCCTATGAACATTCCCGTGGCGGTGCACAAGTCTTTGTGTGGATACATGTTTCCATTTCCCTATGTAAATTGCCACTGATACAATTGTTGGATCATTTGGTAACGTCCTGGGCAAATGTCAGTCACACAGATCCAGAGGAGAAACGTCCTTCACGCTCCCACCAGCGGTGGGTCAGAGTCACAGTTGTTCCGCACCCCGATCAGTTTTCATGGTGCACCACCTTGTACTTGGTGTTTGCTTTTACACGAATGCTAAAATGACTGTTGGAGAAGACTTGCCTGAGGGGTCTCCGCATGGCTCCCGGGACAGCGCTGTGTCCCAACTCTCATGACGGGGCAGGTGGAATTCCCATGATTGCTTCAGATTAATTAAAGTCTGTGCCCTAGGGCTGGAGGAGAATTTTAGATGGAGTTTGGATAACTGATCCTAAACAGTTTCTATTAGGAAGGAACAAGAGGAAACGCTGCCTGTTAGGTAGAGAGATGTGTTTGTCTTTTATTATTTTTAAAAAGATGCTTCTATATGAAAAATACAATGTATGTGAAATATATCCCCTCTATGTTTATAAGTGAATAGGGAAAATGTGTATATTTGGAGTTACCTGTAGTAGTATATTTACCTAACACATATGAGAATTGAAGACTGACAAAGCATGCATCCATCCTTTTTTCATTCAATTAATAATTACATACGGTCATGTTATGGAAACTGAAGGGCAGAAGGCCTAGCATGTGGTCCCCCACATCGCCTAGAAGAGACACACAGCCTGCCCAGCTAAGCTTCTCCCACTGACAGCAGGAATTCGGAGTCGGACACTAATCTCTGAATCTTAAAACCATTTCATCAGAATGTAGGTTTTCGCATAGTTGGATTGAAAGGTTTGAAAATATTCTCTTGAAGTACAGGGCCATAAATTGATAAAATCATATTTAATTATCTATTTATGGTGCTCTGATTCCAAAAGTTAGAGAGAATGAAAATGACAGAAAGTCTAGAGAAACATACAAAAAACATTCAGCAGTGTCTTAGAGGTGTCACACTGGAAGAAGCTATTACAGCTGTTTTGAGTGAAAGAGAGAAAGAGAGAGAGAGAGAGAGAGAGAACAGTTTCCATAAGGTCAGATATCAGCTGATGTCCAGTGTCCCTTCAGCTCTGTGCACTCAATATGCTGGGGGAGCCAGGCAGATGCCACCTCCCAGGCCACAGCCCGGGCTGTGGGAGGGCAATTCTGTCCATTTCGTATGGTCACCGTGGATGTCAGTGAGTGGTGATGATATATACATAACCAGGTGCTGTTCTTAACTAGGTATCATTCTACCCCTATTGCTCTAATAAATCTAAGCGGCATCTTAAAGCAAGGGAGACATAGCTGCAGTAACATTGACAGAGGACCTGGCTATTAAGCTGTCTGCAGATTCTAGAATCAGTGAAATGTTTGACAGCGCAGGGACAAATACATATTAGCAACATTGCTTAATCCATGTTTCAAGGGCAGAATTTGAAACCATGCTTTCGCACCATGCCAGCTCAGATTGCTGGAAGGATACTGTCATAAAAGAAATGCCAGAGGCCATGCCACGGCCATGACGCGCACCCCTGCCCTTCATCAGCTCACCGAGCCCCTTCGGGCAGAGCATAGCTCATAAGATAGAAGGTACAAGGCTTAAAGAAGGAGAAAATAAAAAATTTCATAAGACTTCTTTCAAAGGAATGATCAGATTAACCCTCATGGTCCTGAGGCCCCTTCTACTCCTTTCCTGGGAGAGCAAGGAAAAGCTCAATCGGCCTTAAACTACAGAAACGTCTGCTTATGATGAAAGGTCAGAGGCAACCAAACCTTCAGTGTGTCAGTACAGGGCTTGCCTCTGTCCTCACACACACCGTGACCCTCCTGCCTGCCCATGTAAATACACAGGGCTCCTGATTTAGCCATTGTCCTGCCAAATGCAAGCGGCACAGTGAGTCTTGGTAAAGGTAAGAAGTGTTGAGGGGACCACACTTTCTCACGTGTGACAGGACACCACGCTCTATCAGGTCTTCCTTTAAGTTATTTACTTTTCCCTCTACCCCCAGCCATTTATAGTACTGGCTCTTTTAAAGTTTCTGTGGGGTGCAAAATCTGTTGCCTCCTTAAGGGGCACATCCAGACAGACAGCAACACACATCTATGGTGACAGAGGCTGCCTATCTGTCCCCAAGCGCCTCTGTCCTTCCAGATTTGGACAAATGATCTTGAAAGTGATGATGAAATTCAAGGTTTTTGTTGGGGTGGTGGTTTTTGCTATCGTGGGGAACATGCTAACAAGTCCTCTATCACTGAGCTGCATCCCCGGCCTTTTTTGTTTTGAGACAGGATCTCTCACTATGTTACCAAGGCTGGACTCAAACTTGTAATTCTTCTGACTTTGCCTCACAAGTCTTTTGCATGTTTTCCTAAAGGTGAGAACAAAGGACAGTGTCAGAATGAAGAAACCAAGGGGGGAGGAGAGAGAGAGAGAGAGAGAGAGAGGAAGACAGAGAGAGACTGAGATGGGGGGAGAGAGAGACAGGAGGGAGAGAAAGGAGGAGAGAGAGAGAGAGAGAGAGAGAGAGAGAGAGAGAGAGAGAGAGAGAGAGAGAGAGAGAGACAAACATCCTGCAAGATCCTGGTAGCTCCACAAGGGATTGTGTTTCTGCCTTTGTGTCACTAGGAGAATCCCTCCTTCACATCAGTCCTTGGACAAACAGCCAAACTGATACTTTAGTAACTAATTGATTTTCGAAGTCCAAATTCAAAGCTAGGTAGAAAACTTAGAAAAGCGACGGCCACAATGGTATCAGGCTATGAAGACAAAACACAGTCATATAACAGGGGGGAAAAAAAAGCATTCCGTTTAAGTGTCTGGATATTTGCAAGGTATTTAACTGCTCTCTCACAACTGCTGTCAACTGTACTTTCCAAAATGTTGGTTCTAAAACCATCCACTGAGAGTTTCCTACATGCTGGGCATGATTGGGCACTGGACGAGGGGCAGGAAGATAAGGCACAGACGCTGCCTGGAGAGAAAACAGGGGCCAACATGTCCACAAACATGTTTGGACCCAGGACCCTCTGCAGAAGTAACCCCTGACTCAACTCAGCATCTAGACTGGCAGGAACTTAGGTACAGTGGACTCTGAGGATTCCTCCATCCCAGGACCCACATCAGCAGCAACACAGCCTGGATTGGTGGTGCATGGTGGGTGGGCTGCCAGTGCTTCCTTGTAGGCCCCTCACAACATCCGTACTGTTAGAGGAATATCAGCAGGGGACGTCTTTAGTGGCACTCATCCTCAAAATGCATTTTTTTTTTTTTTTTGCTCTTTAAACACACAGAAATTGCCTAGTCATAATGAAACAGCAGCATAAGAAAAGTGAAAAAAAAATCTTCTAATAAGTGCAATTTTTTCCCCTTCCTCCCTCTTTTCTCCCCTTTCTCTCACTCGGAGACGCACAGATGCAGAGCTGAGCTCCGCTGGTTTCCTTGTCTTATACAGACCAAGTCAGTGAGATCCTGGCTCTGTCATCTTCTGCAAGAAGCAGGCTTTGTGACTCTCTGAGAAACGCTGTGACCCAGAGACTGCTGCTTGATGGAGTATTGGATACGACATGACAGGTCTTCAGACATCCTGTCACGGACCCTTTGGTCTCAGAATGGCTGTGAATGGCTTTACTGGAGTGCAGTTTTTGAAAAAGTGCCCTGTGAGTTGTCGTGTTGAATGCCCCTGGGAAAAGGCTTCTTCCAGGTTAGTTTCTCCATTGAATCTATTCAAGCAGTTCCAGAAGCACTCCGCTGACCTAAAATGACCACCCCACGCCAGCAGAGGTTCCTTTGATGGCGTTTTGGATTTGCTGTGGTAGGATTCCTATTGAGGAGAAGGTACAAAGACAAGGAAATTGGTTTGAGCTATTTTTAAAAAATAATATTGTCCATTCAAAACAAACCCAAGAGTACTTGCATTTTTGTACCACGGAAATACCATAGGAACACATCTGACTCTGGCCTCAGAGGGCCTAGCTCATTAAACTTCAGAAGGCCTTTCATAGCAAATCTTGAAATATAAACAGAAGAGCTCAATGTTCTTTTAGCTGCTGGGTTGGGCTTGTGTGTGGAGTAGATACGCAGATGCCCAGCGCAGCTGCCCAGGAAGCTGGGCAGGGGCTTGTGGCTGCAGATGGAAGTCACTGTCCCACGCACCCACCTACCCCAAGGCTGATAACATGAGCTGGGGTGGTCAGCAGCCACACAAGAGGTTGCATGCCACCCTGTCTCGCCGGCGTGGACAGTAGATGAGAAGCTTCAGGTTCTGTAGTCAACATCTAGATGCAGACAGAAGACAGGACATAAGACGTAAGATGCAGCCAGCCCTCTGTCCTGTGGTGGGACACAGCAGAAAGAAGTGGGGGAGACCAGAATGAGGAGCCCCAACCGGACTCCAGTGTGTGCTGAGAGCAACCCAAAGCGGGGAGAAATGAGGCAGGACTCCTAAAGCTTTTCTGCTTTCTCGTCCTAGCTCACTGTCACCCCAAAGATTAGATGAAGAAGCAGCTATTGATCATAAAACATAATCTAGCTGGGCGTGGTGGCTCACACCTATAATCCCAGCATTCGGGAGGTAGGTAGAGGCAGGAGGATTGCTGAGTTCGAGGCTTGCCTGGACTACATAGTGAGCTCAGAGCCAGCCTGAACTACAAAGCGAGACCCTGTCTCAAAAAGGAAAAAAAAAAAAAAAAAAACATAATCTAATGTGGAAAGACAAACTCTCTAGATGCTCTCTTCATTCCCCATTGGCAACAGCAAGCATGTGGTCAAGCAGCCAGCAGCCGCGTTTCCAGACCTTCGCTGGTCTTAGAGCACTTTCTACCGACAGACGCAGAGCAGGAGATAGAAGAGTGACGCGCAGGGCGCCTGTGGGGTCTTTAGGAGCAGGCTTCCCCGGGAGCAGGTGGGGGCGGACCTGGGAGACTCAGGCAGCCTCCTGTGTGAGGGCTGCCCCGGAGTCTCCGCTGGAGTGACAGCTGACTGCCTCAGGCACTGGACGAGGGCTCCGCCTGCGCCTCTGTGCCTGGGACACAGTCCTTTCCTGTCTCCGCTGTGGTGCCGCCGGGAACCGCTCACGAGCACGTGCCAGCAATAAGCGTGCTCTGCTTCAACCCGTACTTGCTCTCTGTGGCTGAGTAGAGGCTTCTCAGAAAAGCAAGGGGAATAAAGCGAACACTGGTTACCAAATCAAGGAGCAGCCCTTCCCTGGGCCCTGGGAAGTGAGGCTTAAAGTCTCCTTCACTGTGTGCAGCTGTGGAGGCGAGGCGCAGGCGCAGGCGCGCTAGTGGGAAGCAGAAACAGTTCCCAGTTGCCTCGTGTGATTTCCCCAGGCGTATAAGGTAGGCAGGAGCAGCGGTTAAGGCTTCAGCACAAAGGGATTGGACCTACAAGGGCAGTTAGAGAGTGCTAGGAGGCCAGGCAAGAACACACTGACCGATGGAGCTTCCTCCAGTGTGTGTTTCAAAGAAAATGAACGGTTGCTTCCTTGATGTCTGCTAAGGTTTTAGACAAGTATCCCTTGAGATACCATCTAATTAATACCCACTAAGCTTTGCACATTGCGTTTTGCAAAGAAGCTTGATTTCCTAAAGATCTCTCCACCGCCGTAAGTTAGAAGCTTTTGTATAGGAATATTCCTCTTGAGCCAAAGCGAACATCAAGGAAGACTGTCAGATCCAAAATGCATTGTTTCTTATACAGGTTCTGGTGGCTCCTGCTGCCTCAGGCTCTGAACTCACTGCTTGTGGACCCTTGTAGAAGTTGTTCTGCATCACAGACCCGGTACATTAATTGCAGAGACATGTCATTCATCCACCAGAACCAAAACAAGGAAACTGTTTAAACAAAATAATACAAAGGAGAAGAAAGAAATTAATGTATTTCATTAGAGATGCTGGGGGGGTGGGTCCCTCTCATTCACGTGAACCCAAGGAACTTGATCTTTTGTGAAAAAGAACACGGGCGTTTCCAGTAGACTGTACAAGACTTTCTCCAGGAAATTCTTGTACATGGAAAATAAGTTTGGCCTATGTTTCTCATGCTGTTCATGCACATACAACCATTGTTAGGAATTATGAGCCAATTAGAGTCACAGCTCTGTTAGAACTTCACTAACTCTACTATCGATAACCAGATTAACAAACATTTTAGAATCCCCTCAGCTATTCCCACCAACACCAGGACTGTCCCTTTGGTCAGTCCACAGTTATCCTCAGGAAGACATGTGGCTAGTCAGCAGATAACGCATTCACTCATCATTTAAGCCACCATGTTTCCCCACAGCATAGATGCTGAGTTTCTCTTCCCTGTGAGCTCCTCCTGCCCCACCTTAAGAAGCAGGAGAAAAAAAGAGGACACTAGGTTAAGGGACATGAAAGAAGAACGGCGTTTATTTTTTTCTTGATTGCATGTGTTTAATCACATCAATAAACTGTGAATCTGGTCACCTCACCAAGAAGTGTTTTCCTTTGTGGCATGCACATCACGGCATGCCAAGATGTCTCCAGGCTCCTACACAGAGGGTTTCACCAGTGTTCAGACATCTAGCCATTGACATACTTTTAACCAAACAACAGATTGTAATCCTGCACGGTATTGGTTCCAGCTACCAAAGAAGCTTGTTTAACCTCCTTATCTCCGTGGCCACACTACCTTACTACCCCATTACCATCCCAGGTCTAGAAGACCTATCTGGCTCCCACTTCTTCCGCTGTCTCACATCTATTTTACACAGAGCAGCTAAAAGCTTCTGGTCTGAGTTCCCTCTGCCTCAAGGATACATGGAATATTTCACTGAGATTTTGTGTAGAACTCAGTTCATTTTACTTCCTTCCAAAACTCAATCACCACTCTAATTCTCTGAAAAACACTGATTTCTGGTCTGTTTTCCTAACTGAATGAAGTTCTTCTGAAAACTCTCAAATGTCAGTGAAAGACAAAACACTATACATAAAATTTCATGCAAGGGAAAGTGTGGCCAGTGAGATTAAAAATGGGAAAAACATCCTACAAGATATATTTGAGAACATGAGGAAAGTATTAAAAAAAGTTTGTCATCTTATTCATAACCCTGTTAGGTATAACTCTGGGTTAGTGTGAAGATTTAATAAATACTAATTCTTAGTCTTCTCTCAGGTTACTGTAAAAACATCAATGTCACTTTGGGAAACAAGTCATAATCTACCTTATTAGGCGACACAGCTTAATCATCAATGAATTTTTAGTTAACAGGAAGTGACCGTGAGAATTAAAGAGTGTGCCCGAGTTTGTGTGGGGAACTTCACCTCATCTGAATGTCTCCTGGTGAGCTGGGGTTTCATCCACACAGTTTCAAGTAATATATAAGCAATGGCCCCAGATTCTGACCCCAAAACTATGACTCCAAAGACCACAGCTTTGCTCACTGGGCTTTAAAAACTTAACGTAAGGTTTTTACTAGGAAGAACGAAGCAAATATCACGAAAAACTGAAACCAAAGATACAAAAGAGGAGAGTATAAAACCTCCATTCATTTGCCAAGATACTCCCCATTCCTTTTAACCTTCCCAATCCTCCTTTTCCAAAACTCTAGAAATACTGAGGCTTCATTAATTTTAAATAAACTTGTCTTACAAAAGAATCCACGCCTTCTAGACTGCAACAGTGCCCAAACTTACAGTTAATTGTAAGTAGAAGACAGTCACTAGCATTATCTACAGATCATGTGTGTGTGTATGCGTGTGTGTGTGTGTGCGTGCGTGCGCGCACAACAAGGGAGTCCAGAAAAAACTTCATGGAAGACAAAGACAGCAGCTAGCCATGGGGCAAAGCTTGATTCAAACTTACTACAAAGAGACACTAGAGAGAGAAAAATCCCTTTTCTGTGCAAAATGAAAAGAATTCTAAGAGGTCAGGCTCTCCAAAAATGACCTCTCAATACAGTGGACCTGAGATGGTATTCTTTGACAAAAGCATTGTTCCTGGGAGAAGAACTTACAAAAGAATGTGAGTATTTAGATTGTAGCTGTAAAATGATGTATTTATGGGCCCATGAGAATACTCCACTTCTGAAAGTTCTCCTAAATAAAACAACCACTGTGCAAAAGAAAACATCACACTCCAGAATGGCCAAAACATTCTAAGCAAGAAGGGGTATGTGGCAGCCACCTTGAATCGTTCTCTCCCTCACAGCCACCTTGGTGATTAATCGTTCACTTTCAAAAGAGACAACATCCAAAGGACGCCAAGACCCACGGGGGAAAGTTTAATGAGTGACAAGATCTTGGTCCTGAAGAGCCTTCCATAAAAAGCTAATTACAAAAGGCTTTTTAAAAAGACAGTGCCTTTAGAGTAATTTGCTTTTTAAAAAACAATAGCTTTAAAGTGGAGAAACTTTCAGAGCTCACATGGACCAGGTGGTCACAGACAAGACAATCAACATCAGGTGCCACCTGATATAATATACTATAAAAGTACATCATTTTGTAATATTAAAACTACACAATCAGAATCTAATCATGAGAAACATCAAACAAATCCAAATCAAGATCCATTCTATCAAACAAATGGCCTACACTCATTAAAAATATCAAGGTCATGAAAGACAAGGAAAAACTAATGAGTCCTTTGAGACTGAAAGAAGCTAAGAGCCATTACAACTAAATACACCTTCTGGTTCCAACTTTTTTCTTTTGTTTTACTTTCAAAGGACATTATTTTAAAAATGGATAACATTTGAATAAAATTTGCAGATTAGCTAATAGTATAATACCAGTGTTAAAATTCTTGATTTTTATATTTATAGGGCGTACTTATAAAACAGAATAGCCTTACTTTTAGTACATAAGCCTGATATACTTAAAAGTAAAAGAATGATACCTATAATTTATTCTTCAAGAGAAAGAGCATATATATACAGAGAGAGAATATAAAGCAATGGGATATAATGTTAACATGAAAAATCTGGGTGAGGAATGTGTAAGTTTTCTTTGAATTATTTGTATACCTTTCCTAAAAGCTTAAAATGTTTCCAGCACTCGGGAGGCAGAGACGGGAGGATTGCTGAGTTCGCGGCGGCTTGCCTGGGCACCATAGTGAGCTCAGGGCCAGCCTGAACTACAAAGCGAGACCCTGTCTCAAAAAGCAAAAAAAAAAAAGCTTAAAATGTTGTCAAAATTAAATGCAAAGCAAAAGTATATAAATTAAATCTTGTCTGTCCTTTGATAAACCAATCCTGCTTAGTGATTTATTACTGATTTTCTGTTAAAATAAATTTCCCACTGAAATAAAATTTGTGAGATTATTTAAAAAGTTTGCATAAGACCTCTACTAGATAGCTTTTTATGTAAAACTTCATGTATTAAATATACCTCATGGCTACAGTGTTTTAGACCAGTACAAAATTACTTGCCATATTATTTTTGCTCTTCTTACTTCTTCTATTTCTAAATCATCTTCAATTTTCTAATAAATTATAATCTTATTTTTGTTTGATTGGGCTTTTTATTTCTACAATTGTTTCCAATATATTTAAGGCCAAATGAATGCTTACTGGTTTTATTCAGGTTAGTAATCGCTCTTAATTAAGTACCATCTGCAAACTCCATAAATCTGTTGTTTTATCTCCTTCTATTGGGTCATAAATTAAGAGATAAATTCAAGCTAGTCTAAATGGCAATCATGGAGGTCAGCTAGGAGTGCTCCAGCTGCCGGATACAAGGTCGTTCACAGTAGTCGCTACATATCATCTATGAGCTTTGATTCCAGTTACTTACACAGAACACTTTAGTCAACATGGGGTTTGTTTGCTTCTTCATAAGAAAATATTTGGTGTTTTCCTGAAATGCCACATGTAGAATCACACCAAATCCCTTCATGTCCTTGTTTTACAGTCAGATGCAAAATAAAAGCCATCATATCAGTATTATAGTTCACTTTTAAATGGGGAAAGTTACACAAATCTTTTTAAATTGATTGTTATAAATTCTATCGCTACAACACATGTTCAGTGATTTTAGCTCTCCCAAATATTTATTTACAAAACACACACTAAGTTCAGGACATTTAGGTTGGAACAAGAAATGAAAGAAAAGAGATATAAAGCATTGTATTTACCTTAAAGAACATCTGGTTCTACACTCTGTCCACAGCTCCTTTACATTTTTCATATTCATCTGTAGATGCTTAAGAAAAAAGATGTGAAGCTTTTTAAATTTTCAGGCCTAGTGATCAACACAATGCCTAACCCTGGCATCTGTACTTTTAAAAGTGGTTGAAAACTAACTGAAATAAATGTACGGAGGACTTCCCACAGCTATACGAAGGCTGAGTAAAGTATCCAAAATGGACACACCTTGAGGACACACTACTAAGTGAAATAAATAGATCACAGATGTGTAAATACCCTATCTTTTCTCTGATATGAGAACCTGTAGGTGTAAATGAGTTCTAGAATGTATGATGGATTTTGTGAAATAGGAAGTATTCAAAGGGAATGTGGTAGAGGAAAGTAATGAGGGAAAAGAATAAATATGATTTGGAAAGAAAAGGAAAGAACGTGTATATAGGGGGTGGGGGCTCGTGGGATGGGTAGGGATATGGGCAAATATGAGAATTAACTCATGTCATATACTGGTAAAAATTCCCCAATCTTGAGTGTGATTATGAGCTGTATATAAAATGTACCAATAAGGAATTCAGTTTTTTAAAAAAGATTAGAAGAAAAAAGCTATTTGGATGAGGAGAAAGTAAAGAATTCAAAGAGTGTATATTGGACTGGAAAAGGCAGATGCCTCTCACAGTCACTCCAGTATGCCCTGCCAATCAACCGCCTCAGAAACACCACACAGGACTCAAAAAGGAGGCCTAGAAAACATCCTCTTCTGGCAACAAAGAAACAGAGTCCCAAGATTCACATCAAAACAGAGGTTGATTGAAGACTAGGCTGGGTCAACATCTGTGCTCTGGCATGGGCCAGGGGTGGGAAGTGCTTGGGCAGGGGACTGGGCCATGGGTGGTATCCCTTCTCCTGTTCTTCTCTTCTATCCTCCATCATCCTTGAGTAAAACAGAAGAGGCAGAGATGACGTGGCCTAAGAGAAGTGAAAAACCACCCTAAAGGGGACAACTGGACAATTTTGTGTCTGTGTTTCGAGGGAAAGGCATAAATCTGAGGTGCCAGACAGGGAGTAAGAAATAGCATATCCAAGTCCAAAACCAGAAACTTTCTGACAAACTGCCATCATATATATCCGTAACTATAAGGGAATTCTAAGAAGAGATGCATCACCATGAGCCAGGAGACTCACAAGAAGGTTCTTAGATGAGGTAGAACATGAGACGGCTGAGCCCTGATGTTCTAGAACCAAGATTATATTGGAGCCTGTATGAGAGATACTGTTTTTAAATTTGAGCCTTTCGGATAATGATTCTCATGCATATATTTGAACTCAAGGTTATATTCAACCCTCCATTCCTCCTCCCAGCCATGAAGACATAGCCGAGGGCTGTGACCTCCCCCAGGAAGAGGAATTGGTGTGAGAATGATTTTGTCCCTAAATTTCCATCCCAGAGAAGTGGAAAAGAGGAGGGAGCAGAGGCTCAGAGTAGCTCCATCTTCTTTTCATTCCACATCCAAAACAGGTTGCTCAAAGTTACACAGACTCACAAGCATAGGTAACAGAAAATATTTCTCAAAATACTACGCAAGTTTGGAAGACAGGACTGAGTCCCATAACCAGTGAATACTCAGCTAGCCACTTAGCCCTCCACTGTGACAACCTCTAATATCAACAATCCCTTTCTTATAGCTGGATAAAATTCAGTTTCAGTCAGAATACTTCCTTTCCCACAAGATATTCTAATTCAATAGAAACAAGCAAATGGTACATAGTAATTATATCCCAAGTCAGAAACTTCTCAGGAATGATGACTAAGTATGAGCCATGCTTTACTGAACTTTAAATGTATTCATGTATTTATTCAACTAGCATTAATAAATGCTTGAAATGCATTGAAACATACAAGATATTTTGCAGTTAGAAATACAGAATTGAATGAGAGCATGTAATTTAATCGCTATGCTCTTACATTTTGGGGGATAAAGATATTAAAAACGGACTCTTACAAATTTAAATATACATGCCAAATAGAATAGGAGTATATACTAGAGTGTGTATAATGTGCCACAATATGAAACTAGTAGAGAGAAATCTAGAAAGAAGGAAAAAGAAATCTAACTTTTATAAAAAACAGAAAGTACTATGGTAAAATACTATGGTAGAAATATATATCTGAATATATCATAAATCAACATAAATGGATTAAACTCTTCAGGAAATGACACTTGATGTGGCATTAAATTAAATTATCCCAACTATATTCTATTTATTAAGATTCACTTAACTGAGGATGATGAAAGAAAATATAAGTATTTAAATATATGAAGAACTAGATGTGGTTGTATACGCCTGTAATCCCAGCACTCTGAAAGGCTGAGGCAGGAGGATCATAAGTTTGATCCCAATGAGGCTAACTTAGTGTCTAGCAGGAACCTATCTCAAAAAAAATATTATCTTGGGCCAGAGGGTTAGCTCAGCGGTTCCAGCGCCTGCCTCACAAGCGCAAATTCGATCCCTGGTAATCACATACAGTGCTGGGCGTGGAGACTCACGCCCACCAGCCATCAATACCACATACCACAGTGCCGGGCGTGGTGGCTCACACCTGTAATCCCAGCACTCGGGAAGCAGAGACAGGAGGATTGCTGAGTTTGAGGCTTGCCTGGGCTACATAGTGAGCTCAGAGCCAGCCTGACCTACAAAAGTGAGACCCCTGTCTCAAAAAAAAAAAAAAAAAAAGCCTGGGTACATAGCTGTGTGAAGGCTCTGGGTTCAACTGTCAGTACCCAAATATACATTTATGTATACATTTATTTATACATAAACATATAATAAATATGTCTATTGATAAATATAATTTTATTTATAAAAGTAAGTAGACATGTCAACTAAGAAAATAACAGTGTTGTGGGTTTTTTTGGGTTTTTTGAGACAGGGTCTCGCTTTGTAGTTCAGGCTGGCCCTGAGCTCACTATGTAGCCCAGGCAAGCCTCGAACTCAGCAATCCTCCTGCCTCTGCCTCCCCAGTGCTGGGATGATAGGCGTGAGCCACCACGCCCGGCACTGTGGTATGTGGTATTGATTGCTGGTGGGCGTCAGTCACCACGCCCAGCATTGTATGTGGTTACCAGGATCAAACTCAGGACCTTGTGCTTGCGAGGCGGGCGCCGGAACCACTGAGCTAACCCTCCGGCCCAGTGTTGGTATTATTTTATTAATATTTAAAAAGTTAGATCATAAAACCAAAAAATTTATCTTTGCTAAATATTGCAACTCCCTCAGTAGATAAAAATACTTATGAATTCATTAAAAAGTAAAACTTCTTTTAAAAACCTATTTAATAGTGCAAATTGAGATTTACAAATTTCCTACCATAGGAGCAATTCTAATCTTCTTTGTATGTCGATTGCACAAAAACTTCAAGTTATCAAAGGTTCAATAGCAAAATCAAGAATTTTAATACAATGAGTAGATATTATATATAATAGCCATCACTTGGGACTTGATATTATTTTTGATGTTCCATAGGGAAGAGAGTCTAAAGGCAAAGTTGTCTCCGATGCCTATGAGCTGAAGGTGACATTATAGGGAGAAGCTTCTGCTTGGAGTGCAGGGAACCAGGTTGTTCCTGGAGAAACACTGTGACTTGGTTTTCTGCCCAGCTGCTGACAATCTGATTCTCCAAGAACTGAAGTTGAGTCTGCGTGACAGGGAGAG
>PVIC010008635.1:0-29304 GCA_004025085.1 Thryonomys swinderianus
TAAAGAAAAATAAATGTAATGTACTGGAGTCCTTTATTTAACAACAGCCTGTGATGGGAATTGACAGCCTCTTTGTTTAGACAAGTGTCATAGTTTTATTCTACTGGCCACATTCTCGCAAGTCAGATGTCATCATTCTGTCAGCATCCAACTTGAACTTCCAACATCAACAGGAAAACAATGGTTTTAAACTGCAGCACTACACGGGTCAGGATCAAATAATTACACTTTTCCATAATAACGGCATTATTCATAATTTAGTTCATATGGGGTAGAACTTTAACCTCTTGAAGTAAGATCTAATTCTAGGGTTTTACTCCATGTTTTAAAACTTTAAAATATTTTAAACAAATAAGAGAGATTTTGTGAACTTACTAGTAAAACTCCCATGCTATTTGAGAGTTAAATATGAAGTACTTTGAGCTGTGTTCATAATTTTGGACGCCACAGTCTTGACTTGGGGTGCACACCCCTAAGCTCAGGGAGAGGAGAGGCTGCAGAAGGAAGACAGAAGTTTCTGCCCTGTGTGGGTAAACAGTGACGCAGCAAGACACTATCTCAATGGAAATAAACAAGACTGAGATTGTGGCTCAATGAACATGTCCTAAATTCAATCCCAACATTGCTTTTAAAAAGCCTCTTCTATTCTGTTCATTTTATTCAATGGAACTTTGAAACAGTTGACAGTATTTCTTATTGTGTTTTCAAAATGAAATAGGCTATAGGGCTAACTATTGTGATAATTTTGGCGAAACTGTTTTTCTTCTAGTGAGAGAGTTTACATAGGTAGCTCAACACAAGACCTAACACAAGTCGGAATCTATAGATGAATCTTAAAACTTAACTCTAAGAAACTACCAAAGACTGCACGGGGAAGAAAAGATGATGTCTCAATTCAAACTCCCTCTGGCTATTTTCAAAAATAATTTTGTTTACTCTGCATCGTGAAAAAAAACAAAATGAAGTAATGAGTACTGACTGAACCTACAGTGAATATAAAATCTGTTCCCAAACCCATAACAGATGGTTTGATGCAAATTAAAGCCATCACTCCGCCATTTAGAGCTGGTAGAAAAGGCACAAATTTGAAGGTACATTAGTTCCAAACTATTTATTTCAAAGCCATCATACATTTAAAAAATCAACTGATTCATAGCATATATGTTGTCTACTAGATAACATAAAATTAAATTATATAGGGTTGGGAATATAGCTGAGCAGAATGGGGTGTGCTTCGCCTGTGCAAGGCCCTGGGCTCAACCCCTATCCCTATAAAAATTATGTTATTAATAATAAACAAAATATGGAAAAAAACTTCTACTATGGAACAATTTTTACATGATGATCTTTTGCAAAGCATATGAGTTCTGTGTGGAGTATGTAGAAGGAACTCATCCAGAGAATCAGGATATAAGAGCCAGGCATATGTCCCTGATTCTGAGATGAACAAAGGAAGAGACAATATGCAGCTTGTTTGTTATGGGTTTTCAGCTGCTTGTCTAAAAACTTGCAGTGGGAATGCATTGTTTCTAAGACATATGAACCCGAGAGCCCTGTTCCTGTATACCTTTGGGGCTCAGGAACACATGTTGGATTGTCCTGAGCCATACCTGTTAGCATTAAAATAGAGTGACACACTGTGGATTTTGCTGGCTGAGACCCACTTCTAGGATTCTACATGAAGTTCAGAAGAGTGCTCTCTTTAAAAAAAAATAGTAATAGTTTGGTATTTAAAATAGATCAATGGAAGGAAAGGAAATCCTAGGGATTTAGTGACCAAGAAAATTACATACATGCACGCGCACACACATACACACACACACACACACACACACAAAGAGCCAACAAGAGCCAACACAAAGAGTTGGCCAACAGCAAAAAGCCAACTCTTCAGGAACAAATTTACAGTCAACTCTTGACTTACTCAAGGGAGCTAGAAATGTGTTCATATATGGTCATATGGTTGTTGAACTATGTGCAAAACTGAATCATCTCAGCTATGACTAATGAAGACCATTTTTGCCTTCTGCACTAATAATTCCCTACTACATTAGTTCTTATTTTTATTGATCAGAATGGGCTAATTTGACTTTAAGGATTCAATAAGAAAAGTTGCCCTGGGAATTCTAGGCACATGAGTTTGGAAGTATAAGACACTACCTTCATTTATGAAGTTGCTAATTGTGATATGTCCACTTGGCTAACACATCACTGTGGTTCCAGATGTGTGTGCAGGTGATTGACATACAGGCCAGGAAGTAAAGGGAAAGACCCACCCTGGATGTGGGTGGCACCAACCAGTAGCATCTTAGCGTGGGTGGAGTAAAAAGGGAAAGAAGAAAGACGTATTCCTGTTTGGAAGCACTCAGAGGCCTTCCCTGGAGCTTTGGGCCTCCATGTCAGTTTCTTCAGCTTCTCAGTCAGACTAAGAGGAAGAGTCTTGCAGTGAGTTTTCAGGCCTTCGACCTTCAGGGGGTCATGGGTTCAGCTGCTCTCCAGTGTTCAACAGTCACGATGAGCTCTGCCACCATTTCCTGCATAGTTATACGTATAGATGTTATTTATTCTGTGTCGTAAGGGAAAGCTAACTAAAATGATGTGCATGGCCATGTTTCTGTGGGGTGACCCCTGGTACCAGAAAGGCTTCCTGCTGAGTCCGTGCTGACTTCTCCAGTCTCAAAACCCTGCTACTGGGGTAGAAGTAGCATCTTGTCTTTTTTTTTTTTTTTTTTTTGAGACAGGTTCTCGCTTTGTAGTTCAGGCTGGCCCTGAGCTCACTATGGTGCCCAGGCAAGCCGCCGCGAACTCAGCAATCCTCCTGTCTCTGCCTCCCGAGTGCTGGGATTACAGGCGTGAGCCACCACGTCCGGCATTGTGATATGCGGTGTTGATTGTTGGTGGGCATGTCTCCATGCCCAGCACTGTATGTGGTTACCGGGGATCGAACTCAGGACCTTGCGCTTGCGAGGCAGACGCCAGAACCACTGAACTAACCCTCCGGCCCAGTAGCATCTTGTCTTGAGTGGAAACCACAGCGCTGGTATCAATAGAGCCTGAGGAACATAGTGACCATAGAAGGCAGGAAACGGGGGAGGGCAGTTCTTCCAATCGCTAAAAATATGAGTTTGTTTGAAGATTCAGTTTTTATTGGCACTTTCAATAGAAATGCAGTTCCAGATACAAATACACACAATTATATATGTATCGCATGTCTGAGTATTCATATATGTATGTATATTTATATTGATCATACATGACACTATACATATATATGTATATTGATCATACATGACACTAATTTTTGCATGGAATGAATGAGATTCCCTTTGTTTCTGAGGCATTAAATCTTAGAGTAACCACAAAACACAGCCATTATTATGTATCCACCCCTCAATTATGTCTAAGCATATCTTATGTATGTTGTTTTGAGGAAATCTCAAATTTCCAGACAGAG
Organism: Thryonomys swinderianus; assembly: GCA_004025085.1. NCBI lineage: Eukaryota > Metazoa > Chordata > Mammalia > Rodentia > Thryonomyidae > Thryonomys > Thryonomys swinderianus. Next base: position 3,455 of record PVIC010008635.1, read on the forward strand.
CAGCAAAGTTGCTACCAATCCATCAGATATAAATACAAGATCAAATATTTTACAGACATATCTGCATGTATTATAAATAAGTCAATGAGGGAAAGAATAATCTAGTAGGAATAAAGATAACTCACTATACCTGTCAGCAATACAAAGTCTGAATTCTTCAAATTTATGACTTAATTTGAAAGTAATAGTTTAAAAATTATTTAGAATGGTGTAAGTAATTAACCAAAATGGAGTTTTTTTCTTTCCAGAAGTTATAGCTGTAATATTGCAGTTATTTTAAATAGTGCCTATTTATATTTTAATTTTTTTCATTTTTATGAATATCTCTTACAAATTACTAAAGTAGTATGAAATTTTAGAAGTTTCAAATGTAACTGAATCAGTCTCTGCCTCTTACAAATCAGAACTGACAGAACAGTTTTAATTGCTAAAATCCTTTCCGAAGATGAATTGTTTAAATGGCTTACCTAAGATAATAGGATCTTTTATACGATCTGTAATCATATTTGCATTTTACATTCACTCCCATCACTTCACAAGATTAGTTTGAACCCACAGAAGTATTTGTTTCTCTTCCCGTCTCGATGCAGGAGGGTTTTTCCTGGATTAAATAGTCAATGTTTTAAGATGCTTACAGAAACTATCATCCTTTCATATCAGTCAAGTAACAAGGTAACCTAGTCTTCTTTCATTCATCACAAAGAAAATACATCGGAAATGGTGACCGATCAAACTTTTTTCTTGGAAAACCCAACGTGTTAATATCTTAGCTGCAACGAGTCCCCCCGCCGTGGAGTGACTCGCAAGCCACTGCCTTGCAAGGCTTCGGACGCTGCCTCTGTTAGCCAGGTCTTCGTCCTTCCGTTAGCACAGACCTTTCACCCCCAGGAAAGAGGAGCTCCGTGACTGCAGGTGGGCGAGCGCAGGACGCTGCCTTGCAGAGGAAAGGTAACGCCCGGGGGAAGTCCGCGTCCCCACCCCGGTGGGCCAGACGCTCACCAGCTGCAAGAAGCCCCTGCTAGAAAGAGGTGGAAAAAGCCCTACACTGCAACTTGCGAGGACAGGAAAGCAAGGGATAGCTCGGGTTTTTAAAACTAATTTAGAGAAGGAAATCGAAATAAACTTTCCTGTGATCCCGGGCGTTTCTGGTAGGGGTTGTCCGTGTTTTCTCCCTCAGCCCTGCCCACTTTTCTTAGACTGACAGTGGGACCGCCACGTATGAAATCGCCTTGACTGGTGACGTCACGCACCCGGCAGATGAGAGACTAGCGCAGCTCCCGGTGCGTCTGCGAGGAAGGCGAGCCAGCCAGGCGGCGCAGGCCCCTGGAGGAGGACTCACTGCGACTGCGCGTGGCGCCAACCAATAGGTGTGTTTCCCGGATGGAATAAAGTGGGGCAGGAAGGAGTAGGAAGGAATGGGACATATGCTTTTGAAGAGTTCTTCGGGTAGAGTTGATGCAATTTTGCCCCCTTTGCCTCTGGACATTGGTCTCAAGTTTCTTCAGACTTTCAAAGTAGACTCATAGCAGAGGCTCTCTAGTGAGTTTACAGGCCTTCTGTGCACTGGCTTTGGGGTTGCAGCCTTACTCTGAGCCTTCTGTCTTTCTGAGCTCCCCCCACATGTAGAGCTCCTATGGACTCTCCCATGTCTGGTCCGGTATTCTGACCTAATCAATCTGCTTGCACTGTTATATCTACATTTTCCACTGATTTTGGTCCTCCAACTAATACAGATAGTAGTTTCTTCACTATATATTTGGAAACTAATGATCAAGAGGCAAAATGCTATGTTAAGAACTGAAATGTGACAGGATATTTTAAGAGTTCCTTCCACCCATTCAATCATAGGATTTTATGTCCCACTTGCTAATTCAGATGGTTTCCTGAACACTTATCCTGCAGTAGTCTTTAAAAGCTCCCAGAAAGATCCATTTCTTATGTGCATTTTTTATCTTCTGGTTAGGTCTATACTGTGGGTTAAATTTATTTATCGAGTAAATTATAAATAGTCCAACTTATGTGAAAGCTTTTCTATCAAAATAAGCAAATTAGCTAATTAAAGTGACACTTGAGTAATTTCTAAAATATGCTCTCAACTAAGGTTGTTTCACTTAGATGATGTCAAAATAGTGGACGAATTTGTCATCTAAAATTCTGATTTGTTCACCAGCAATCAATCTTACACCTCATTTGAAGATATGTGAAAATATCAAGATCAAGTCTCTTTTCCTATTTAGAGGCTGGTGAGAGAAATTAGTGTAAGTGGGGTGAGGGGTTTGAAGCCTTCAAAGAAATAAGCCAAAAGGCGTGCATGCATGGTTCTCAGTATGCTGCTAAAGAGGATGGCCAACTGCCTGCATGGGACTTCAGATACTTTTTAAATTATTTATTCCCAGAAGAAAAATATCAAACACATTACTAAGCATGAGTCCTAAGTATTTCAACGTTGTCTTGTGATGATTAATCTTGATCTAATTGACTTGAGAGAAATTAATGAACTCTATGATCCTAAATAAACCTTATCCCTTTGAGTTATGTCCACCACTCTTTTGTCCCGGCACCAGAAAGATGACTAGTACATGCCTTAGCTAAACACCTGGATTCATTTTTCATTGATTTTATTCCCTATAGGGTTTTTAAAATTTGAAATAAACATATTTAACTATTTATTAAACCTTATAAGCTCCTCTTGTGATGTATATCATGAAATTGTCAGCCTATGGTCTGTGCAAAATCATGTGTGAATTGAATGTGGCTGGGTCGTTAGGTTTGCTTTTATTTTTTTAAAGAAACATAAAATGCATAACTGTGTACAAATTTATGGCATGGATGGTTTTAATCAACTACTTTCAAAATCTATACTATGTACAGGTTTTTAATGTACAGTCTTGTTCTGCTGTTTTTTCAAGTACTTGTAGACATATTCCATTTCCCGCTGTTGAACTAACCATGTTCAAATATAAATTTCCATCTGAACTTAGGTCTAAACCAAAAGTACTTGAAGTGTTTCTTAGGTTAATAAATACCCTAGATATCTGGTAAAGTATTCAATCCCAAAGTCAGTAGACATTTAAAATGGATCCTGTTAACATCAAAACTAATCTAGCACCAAATCCTTTCCTTTCTTCCTTCTCAGGTGTACAGAAATCTGATCATTTCTATTCCCTTGCCAAGGCCTACTGTGTGAATTCTCAAAGTGTCCTTTATACATTCTTTATACATTCTTTGTAGTTACAGATCCACCCGCAGATGGATGGGCTTATTTGAAAATGTTGATTCTGACCACTAAGGTCCACCTGCAAGTAGAAAATGACACCATATATTTTAGTCTCCATTTATCACCCCCCGAAAATATCACAGGGATCAGGAACTATGAGCAGAACTGAACATGGAAAATCAAACTTGTGTCCATGCATTAACGGGATAGCAATTAATATCGTGATGTATATTGAGGTTCTCTAGAGAGAAAGATTCAATACCAAATATATGTATAGTTTTCCCAGGGAATTGTGAGGGAGAGTATCAGAGGGGCAGTGTCCCAGCGACCGTTGACTGGATCAGAGATAGCTATCTGTTTGCTGGACTGGAACCTCTCCACAGCTTACCCGGTACAAGTCTAGTCAACAAGGCAAATGGTCTGCACTGGATGGTTGAAGCATCTGCATTTAAAGATCTTTGATGCCCGATGTAGTTAAAAACAAAGCTGCAAGTATTAGAACAAAAGTGAAAAGCTGGTTAATACCCTTGGGACCACAGTGAGCGCTTACCCATGTGGAGCCAAGCTCTTCGGACACATGGAAACAACACTTGCTATAGCCACAGTATAACAAACCCCACACATAAAACTTTATGAAACAGGGATGGTGGGAAAAGGGGGATAAACTCTGCAGAGGAAAAGAGAAGGGAAAGTGGAGGAGAACTGATCACAATGTGCTTTGTCCTCATAATATTTCCCCAAGATGAAGGTAATCATTATACATCACAAACATATACTAATAAAGAAGAAAAGTCTTGAGAAAAACTATCCCCAAAGGAATTATCAACATGTCTCCCTCCACTCAGTCACTGGGTCTGGCTCAGTGTAATGTCCAGCTCTCTCCCCAACTCAAGAGGGTGAGGAAAGTAAATGTTCTGAATCACTTCAATACGGAGGCAGCCACGACAGTGGAGCTGAACCCACAGGGCAGGGCTTTTATCACTGTTGGGGGGATAACCCGATAAAGACTGGATGGGGTGTCCTAGTGGGGGGGAGGGCGCCGCGAAGCGGATACAGCGTGCACCTTTCACTAGGACAGAGTTCACAGCATCAATATTCACCATGGTTTCTAGTCACATCTTGTGTAAATATTGCCAAAAATAGTATCCTGGACGCGGCACGTTTCATCCCACGTGTGACAGTCCTGCACGCACAGCTGCTCACGCCCTCTCATTTCCCTAATGTCCTTCGCAAACCTGTGGACACAACTACGTGCCGTCACCTGATTCTAGAACCTAACACCACATCACACAGAGACCAAAGAATGTTTTGCAACACTGTATTTATAGCGCTCTTTAGGAATGAAACTGGACTGGAAATCACAGGAATGTTTGCTGTTGCCTCGTTTGGATCTTTCCTCAGACACTGTCATCACCTTCGATGACCTTTTCCACATTTGTGGAAAAGCTGCTTGTAGCGTTTGTTTGACCAATAAATATATGAATATAATTGTGCATTTTTAGGTGTCATAGTCATCTTGATTCTACACAGAAATAGAAATATCTAATTAGTATATTATGTCCTTGTGTATGTTCATATCAAAATACCCTCTCTCTTCATATTCATGAGCTGTATGGATATATGTGAGTTCAAACAACTATGTCTTGAAAATATTCAAAAAAATTAACTGTATCTGTACTGAAGCTGCACAAGTTGATTTTGCTTCTTGTTACTAAAAGCTGAATAACAGCTAGTCCTATGAAAACATTGTATTAAGTTTTATAACAATTTTATGGGAGAATGTACAGGGATCACATGACAAATGATACCATTTTATGTAAGTGAATTGAACATCTTTGCATTTGGTGTCTAAGGATGGTCTTGGAGTCAGTTCCGCTGCATTTAAAGGAAGGACTGGTCATGTTTTTTACATTCTACGTCACTTGATCTTTTTCTCTCTCTCTTTTTTTATTATAAAGCATTATTGACTTCATTTGTAAAATTTCTAAAAATGTAAGATTTATTAACTTTAAAAAGCATGTCTGGATATTAAAATGACTATTACAGTTTGTTACTTGAAAAAAAAAGAGTCACTGGCACAGACTGGTAGAAGCAGCCCTTTTCTAAGGTAGACACTGCCTTGGGGGCTTCGGCGCCCGGGGCTACGCGTGTGGTGCTGCAGACAGCGGAGAGCAGTGAGGAAATTGGGTCAGCATTTAGGATGGAGCCGCATTCTGGGCCCATCTCATCCTGTGTAATGGTGTGAGAAATGAGGAAATGTAGTGGCGTCCAGCTCGTCTGCACCCATGTTCCCTGTCAAACGAGACTGCATTAAAAGTCATTCAAATGTCTCCTGTGGACTCCATGATTTATTCTGCTCTAGCAATTAATTACCTCATGAATTCACAGTTGCCGATTTCCTTGTCTCCACTAAATTGCATGATACTTGTTATTGCTAATTTTTTATCATACTTGTTATCATTCTTTTAAGAAAATCCTATTACCTAGTACCTAATAAGTGATGTCCATTTAATTGGAAGCAGCAGAAGGCAAATGCAATAACAATTGCATTCTGGACTTTCCTGGATGGGAAGTGGCGGCATTCATAAAATGTGGAGGGCAAAACCGTGGAGATTCAAGGAAATAGAAACCAGTGAACCACCAGCCAATGTCACTCAGAGTGTTTCACGTTTCTGTCTGCGAACAATCTCTTACCCTCAAGGAAAAGGAAAATAAACTGACTTTCATAGAGTATATGGAGATACTGTCAAGAGCATGATGGTCATTCTAATTGGTGAATGTTATAAAAATTCAGTGAATACTTTAATAGATAAACACAAAAAAGGACTTCAGTGAAATATTTTCAATGAACCAGTATTTCTACGGATTTTCTGAACTCTAATGAAAACGAAATTTGTCACGCTAACACTGAACATCATTTAATTTATTTTTACAAAGAATATACTCTCACTCTAAAACACATCTACTGTGACTGAAAAATGAGAGAAAATACTGATAATGTAAAAAGGACAGAATTTTGAGAATTTGGGAGATTTCACTTTATATAAAAATACTTCAGAAGTGACTACATATTATTTTTCTCCAAATATGAGGCTATATGGCCACATTATTATCATAAATGCTTTTCAAATGTTCTATTTGGAAGTGAATTGTTTCCCATTTTGTCCTGATCAATGGCCCATGGCATATTCTTCAACAAAATGGAAGACTTTTAGTATCTTATTGAAACAATTATTTAAAAACTCATATAACATAATAATGTAATATCTTCTAGTTGGATTATACTGCATTGGGTATCTTTTTAATCAGACCAGATGTTATTCACTTTTAAATAAAATGTACTTCATTTTATTCCATTCCTCCTGAAGCCTCCTCCTCTGCCTATGTACAAAAGTTTTGTTTCCAGATTTTACCTCTGTTCTCACATTTTTCCTGTCCCTTCCACCCTCTCCCCTCCTCCTTCATTCGCCTACCATTTCAATACTTTCTTTCCATCTCCCAACATCCATAACACATTTCAGTCCACATTTCCACTTTTGGTTTCTTATACCAGACAAACAATGGGATGCATAAATGTGTGTCTGACTTATTTCACTTAGGAGTATGGTCTCAAGGTTGACCCATTTAGCTCTAAATGGCTGAAGCTCATCATTCTTTATGGCAGAGTCATTGTTGATTATATATAAAATATATAGATATATAATATATAGATATATAAAGATATATATCTATATATAGAAGAATATATATATAAGTTGTGATATATATAGAATATATAGAGAGAATATAGAATATATATATATATATATATATATGAAGATATGCTATATATCTCCTTTACCTGCTCACTAGTTGACAGGCATTTGGGCTGTTTCCAGTAAGTAGCTATTATACACTGTGCCGCTATAAACATGGGCATGCATACATTGTTGTGGTATGATGCTTTTAATTCTTTCAGGAAGACACCAAGAAGAGGCATAGCTGGATGAAACGGAACTCTAGGTTTAGCTGTGTGAGAAATCTGCACGTGGTTTTCCAAGGTGGTTGCACCAGTCTACAATCCCACCAACAGAAAATGATTTCTTTTCCTCACGACCCTGCCAGCATTTGCTACTGGTTAATTTCTTAAAAGTGGTCATAAGATGGGATTTTAGCACTGTTTTAATTGGCATATCATGAATGATTAATGATGTCGAATAGTTTTCTCATATACTTATTTGCTGTTTCTAATTCTTCTCTCTGAGCAGTCTCTTTATTTCAGAAGTTCATTTTTAGACTGGATATTTAACTTGGGGCATGACTTTTTGAGTTCTTTATATTTTCTAGATAATAGTGGTTTATCTGTTGAATAGCTGCTAAAATTTTTTCCCAGACTGTGGGCTGTCTCTATGTTCCATTGGGGTTTCTCTTGCTGTGCATATACTTCCTGATAAGATGAGGTCCTTGTTGTTGATTCTTCGTAGTTCTTCCCGGGTGGTCTGTGTTTGGTTAATGAGTCTTTGCCTACTCCTAAAATTCTCAAGTGTTTCATCTATTCTCTCTTCCAGCAGATTTAGTGTTTCTGTTTTAATAGTTACTTCTTTGATCTATTTTGATTTTAATTTATTGCACAGAGAGAGACACAGATCTAGGCTCAACGTGTGGCATATGGAAAGCTGTTTCCAGCACCATTATGGAAGAGGCTAACTTTCTCCCAGTGGAAGCGTTTGGCTCCTTTATCGAAGATAGGGTGGCTGAGTATATCTAGAATTCTAGTTCCACTGATTCTCAGGTCTCTTCTTTAGCCAGTATCATGCAATTTTTTTAAGTAACAGTAGCTTTATAGTATAATTTAAAGCCAGGGATTGTGATATCACCTATCTTGCCTTTGTTGGTTAGATTTGGATTTCCTAATCTATGTCTCTTCTGGTTCCAAATGAATTTTAGGATTTTTTTTCTCTAATTCTGTGAGATATGTTGATTGGATCCTGACTGGAACTGCTCTAAAGCTATGTAACGATGTTGGAAGTCTGGCCATTTTCACTATATTGGTGCTTGCTAGGCAAATAAAGGATGTTTTTCTGCTTTCTGGTATCCTTATTAACCAAATGCTATTTTTATCAGTTTTTATTGTGTTAAATTTGAAATTGTTGACGTATATGTGGCTAAACAGATAATAACTTACATGCTTAATAGATTTAAAATATGGATTAAAAAGTGCAAAACTATGATGAATTTTGATTTTGAATAGATGAGTTGAAATCCATCAAGTTTAATTTTATGGAAACTTTGTGTTCTGTTCCATAAACCACACCCTATAACCTCTGTGAGAGCTAAGTCATTTGCAACAGTGTAAATAACTGATGGAGAGTCACCTCCCTCTGCTCTCTGAGGACCAGCCCCTCTTTCCTCCAGGGTTCCAGCCAAGGTCCTCAAGCCTGTTGGAGAACAGAGTGCTCGCCAAACACCATTCTGACTTCCCAGCCCCCTTTCTTTTCTCAACCACATTGCGCGGTGCTCAGTCTTCATGAGCTGCTTGGAGACCAATTTTTTTTTTTTTTTTTTTAAATCTCACACTGGGCCGGAGGGTTAGCTCAGTGGTTCCGGCGTCTGCCTCGCAAGCGCAAGGACCTGAGTTCGATCCCCGGTTACCACATATAATGCTGGGCGTGGTGGCTCACGCCTGTAATCCCAGCACTCGAGAGGCAGGGACAGGAGGATTGCTGAGTTCGCGGCGGCTTGCCTGGGCACCATAGTGAGCTCAGGGCCAGCCTGAACTACAAAGCGAGACCCTGTCTCCAAAAAGCAAAAAAAAAAAAAAAATCTCACACTGTAGATCACTGGGAATCTTGTGGATCCCTATAAAATGAAACATGTAATTGGAGGGGAGGTTAGCACAGAGCCAATTAGATAATTTCTCATGAATCTTTCAACAACGTATTGACAAAACCTAAAGTGTACTTCATCCTTTATAAGACCTCAAGTAATGCTTTAATTACCCCCTCTCTTCTTCATGGAGATCGACTTTGTGTTAAGGTTAAAAATCTACTATCCTTTAATTTATGCAAATTCTCCCTGCTGATACTGATTTGAATTAATTTAGCTTCACATCGCCTTGCCCCCATTAGAGACAATTATTCTACATCATAAAGTTTTATATATGATGCCTCCTAAGAATAATGTCCAAAGTTTGATGCATTATGACTTATTTAGCCTTAACATTAATTTGAAAATAATAATTTTGAAAATTTATGCTATCTAATCTTCCATGCTTTTTTCTTCTAATTTTAGTGAAATGGATTTTTAAGGAATTATATTACCTTACTCTTCTGTCCAATATGGTATCCATTAGTCATATGCCTATTAAGAATTGGAAAAGTGGTTGCTGTAAATGAACAGCTGAATTTCTAATCTTAATTAATGAAACTATAAATTAAAATATCAATATTGAATTCAGTTATTTGAAATATTTTATATATATTTAGAATAACTAGGGTGTATAGGTCTACTTCCCTGACAATAAATTTAAGAAAATCTACTATAGGTAAGTTATTTCCAAAGAAATTTTAACATTTCAAATAAGACACACTGTAAAACTGAACTACAGATTAGATATTGAGGGAAACTGTATTCCTATTACATATATGACTCACAGTGCATCTGACACAGCTTTACATTTTGGTTATGTGTATCCTTCAAATAGCCAGTATAACTTATTTTTAATTGAATTCTTTATTGATACATTTTATATATAGCTCATAATCACACACAATATTGGGAAATTTGTACCAGTGTATGACACAAGTTAACTCTCATTTTTACCCACATTCCTACCTATCCACCCCCCTCGCTATATACATGCTACTGTATTTTCTTTTGGAATCATATTTATTCCTTCCCCTCATTACATTCCCACACCAAATTCCCTTTGGATGTTTCCTATTTTACAAAAACTAACATACATGTTTTCTAATAAGATTTCTGTGTGTCTATGTGTCTACACTGAATTATAGGAATTTGGTCACATATGTCAAGTGATTTCATTACAGTAATCTTAAACATCTTTCTATTTTATCACATATCTCTTTATGTACCTTGGAAATCATTTCAGTTTGACTGATCTGCATTTCACCTGATCAGGTTCTCACCGGCCGATCAGGCCTCCTTTTCTCAGCCTGGCCGGCTCTTCAAACCTCTTTCTCCAGGAAAGTGTCAGAGCCATTTCCAGTAAGAACTGGTATTGTTATTAAACAACAGGGTAGTGCTGCCTACACTCAGGCATTTCCATGGCAGGTTTCACTTTACCCAGTGATTCCACTTTTAAAATATCCAAACCAGGGGAGAATTTGAAAATGTCATTTTCCCTCTGGAGAAAAATTCTGCCTTCTCAATCATACTGAGTAGAGCATCCAATTAATGGAGACGTGTTTCAAAGCAACGGCAGCTGTTCCCAGATAAAGAGGCTTGCTGGCCAGAGACCTGAAGCTGGAGCCCATAACATGTTCAAGACGAAGTCTGCCTCAGAGAAGCCGTGGAAAAAGCAGAGGGACCACAGACTCCACAATTCCTTTCCGCTTTCTCTGCACTGGGCTCTGTTTCCTCCCCTCCCGCAGGGCCAAGAGAAACATCCGACCCAAACGTCGAGCTCCGAGGCGGCACCTCCCACAGGAAGCGCCCTCTGTGTCTGGACTGGTGTGTCTGTGCGTTGTGTGTATGTCCAGAAACAGAAGCATTAGCAGAAGAAACGGGAAGAGAGTTGGCCAGAGCTCTTCTGCCATTCGTGCACGTTTGATTTTACCCTTCTGTATGCTTATTCTGCACTCTTTAAATTCTGCAGTGGATTTAAAACTATTTTTATACTGCTGTTACGTAGTTTTCACGTAATGTTGACTTCATTGTGTCTTCTTTCCCATTCTGATTATTTTACCTTTTTGCTTGCCAAATAATATGATTTACGTACCTATGAACAATTAATAGCCTAATTTGGTTATTAATTTATTCTTGAACATGGGCGTTAAACCCACTGTGATATTCATGCACAGATATCTGATCATTGTTCACTTGTGAGGGGGGAAATAAAAAGAAACAAAACCTTACCTTCTGCTCTGATGAGTTTCAGTTGTGATAACTGAGAGTCTAATTTCTGTTAGTCTCCAGACATTAAATTTGAACTATCTCAGCTTTTCTGTGGAGAAAGGCAAGCTTAAAAATCTTCAATGCATTCTTTACTAAACCATGAGTAGTTGGTGGCTTAGGAAGTATTTTACTTTTCTTCTGTTTAACACAGTAGAATTTGATTTTTCTGGAGGAAGCGTTGCATATAATTAAAAAGAAATAAACAATGTGATGTCTTCCATTCTCAGTCCCACAGAAGCTGCAAAATGTTACCATATTACGAAGACAGTTTTCCTTCATTTGTTTAGATGTTCATGCAACCCAGCAGTAAAAGTTGTGATTGAATATTGACTCTGTGTGCAGATTTAAAACTTGAATGGTTTCCATTTTAATTTGATAATTAAAATATAGACGATGAACCCAGACAAGGCCAACACTGTACTTTTGGGTAAAGATATCAACAAATTGAAAGGAAAATATATTTATTTATTATACCTCCTGTAATTTAGAATATGTTCCTGCCTATATGCGGTGTGACTAGTTAATGTAGACCTTGGGTTGAACAGAATCTCAACTCATTCTCAAGCGTGAAAAGGGTCAGAAACCTTGAAGATTTTTTTCACCTAATCTTTGCAGCAATTATGTGACCTTCATATTCTCACGCTAGGACCATCAATCTTCATACTGGAAATTACACTTCAAATTTCCTTCTGAAAGATGATACAACAAAGAATTACCTAACCTTTTATCCTCTCAAAATATCTTAGAAAATGTCCTAGAATGAGTATAAAATATCTGACTTCATTTTCATGGAAAATGTGTGTTTACTGTAAGCCACAAGACAGAGGCATGAAATCTAATGAAGTGAACTACACAGAAACAGAAAAATAATCCCCTCAAGGCAAGCTGGGGCCAGCTACTCTACAAGGAAGAGGAGGGTCGGGCTGGGTTGGGGCAGAGACTAGAAGTTTCATTTAAATTCTATCTGAGCCCACCCTGGGAAGGAATGGAGACGGGCGGGGGCTGTTTATGAAGAAACCAAATGGATCGGCCTCCTGAGGAACCCGGAGTGGGCCTGAGAACGGCTTGAGCTCTGAGACTGGAAACGGAAACCAGCTCCGCCCTCCTGGTTCTGAGATCAACTGTGGCTTTCACAGCAGGAAGATATTTGAGCGGCGCCCCAGGGAACGCACTGGAAGCAGGAAAGGGACACAAAGTTGTCATTTCTACGCAGTTATTTAGCGACCTTTATTTTCCTATTTTATTTTTATCTCTTAAAATCCAAATCCTCGTGCTATCTTGATTAAAAACTAGGTTCCATAAAGGCTGGGACGGAGCTCCGTGGTTCAGCACCTGCCTCACAAGCGTGAGGTCCTGAGTTTGACGCCCAGTACTGGAAAAAGAACTAGGTTACATAAGAATAAGAATAATGGTCCTGGGGCTTCCGCAGCACTGAAATGGGTGACACAATGAACTCCCGTTCCCAGAGGACACTCCCAAACTCACATTAAATCAGAGGGGGCTGGGCTCCCCAACAGGCTTTTCCTACAAGCTCCAAAGAAAAGGGATAAATAGTGAAACTGTTCAATGCTGCTAAAAAATCATTATGTCACAAAAGCAACATTCACACACACATTTGGCATTTGAAAATATAATTCCATTCCCAACAGTAACATGTAATAACCTAAACACTTGACATTTCAGGAAATGATTGTCAATTTATCACAGAGCCTTACAGTGAAAAAATCTCCAGCTTTTCCTGCTATGTACTTGGCTAGGACACAGATATCTTTTATTATTACAGAATGGCCTGTGTTTTTCAGAAAGCACAGGAACAAAAATTAATCTAAAAATTAAGAAAAAAACAGTTTACAATTCTGGTGCTCTCAAAATTTGTTTTTGGTTTCTGTGATCTTTTCACAGGGATGGTGCAAAGACGGTGCAGCAGTGACTTAGGGGTTCAGAACCCGGAACTGATCTGCCGAAAACTTCAGGCTGCTGAAGGAAGGACGTTTTTTGGCGGCCAGTGAGCTTAGACATAGCCACACCTCAGCCTGTCAGCGCCAGGGAGGGAGCCCTTTGCCCCGCGTGTCCAAGAACAGGTGTGAGACAAGGGAAGTCCAGGTGGGTTATTAAAAGAGGAATTTGAAAAATGAATCCACAAGTTATGTCCACGAGGTGACAGTGTGCAAAAGGCCAGCAGTTCGTGGGTGTTCCTCATGCTGAGGCGTGAGAGATCCGAAGGGTTCCAGGCATAGCGAAGGCAAGAGGTGAGGTGGGAGATCTCTGATACGGAAAGGTGTGAGATGTAGTGATTTTTAAATGCCTTGTAGATGAAGTAAAATCATAACAATTTTAAAGGAAAATATATCATCTTCACGGAGATTGCCTGAAGAGACATTGAAGAGACTGCGTGTCTTTGAATTTTTTGGATTATTTTTTCAGTACGGGTGTGAACCCAGGCCCTAGGCACTGAGCCATCTTTCGCAGCCCTTTTTATTAGGATATATTTACTTTTCAGGGGAGGATCTCACTAAGGTGCTACGTTGCGCAGGCTGGGATGAAACTTAAAAGCCTCCTGACTCGGCCTCATTGAATACTAGCTTACGCTGTGGACCACACCTGGCCTGTGGTGCCCATTAGGCCACCGGGGAGGGAGGGAGGGAAGGGGCGGGGTCCAGCAGACGTGTGGAGCAAAGGTGACCGTGTGACTCTTAACAAGCGTGTCTGAGAGAATCCGCGCTGGGTTTCAGTGAGCCGCTGCATCTTGCGTGTTTGGGGATCATGTCCGTGAGTTCACAGTTCAGTGTTCATTTACATGTCCCAGTCCCTCACCACTGAGACTCTCCACGGCCAAAGTTGTCACGCAGAGGACGGTTCGGGTGCCGGCGAGTGGCCCCAGTGCAGATGGGAGACAATTATTCACGCTGAAATCCAGCTTGAAGAAAAGCAGTACATGTCTAACTTTTTAAAAGAAATATTTCTTGGTACACGTTATGGACGCATCACAATCACACTCAACATTGAGAACTGGTACCAGTGCATGACAGGCCCTAATGCACCTTTTCCCCATCCCCTCCACACGCTTCAACCCTCCCGCCCCCATATACTTAAACTTTGTTTCCTCTTTTTATGCCATCACATTTTCCTTTCCCCCCATTACCCCTATCCATCATTTCTCTTTGAGTATTTTCTATTTCAAAATATCTATCACATACTCTAGAATTCATTGACATCTTCAGTTCCTCATACTAGAAAAAAATATATGGTATTTACACATCTGTGACCTACTTATTTCACATATGAGTATGTCCTCAAGGCACACCCATTTGAGTCTAAATGACTCAGAGTTAGCACCCTTTATGACAGAATAATAGTCCATTTTATTTTTTTTTAAATCTTCTTTTTCCAGTCTCCATTGATACACATTTGGGTTGTTTCTGTCCTGGGTAGATGCGGTAGATTGAGGTAAGGTTTCTTAGGGAAAACAAAACAAAATAAGGCAAATACATTTCAACCTAAAAATCTGGTAAGGAATGAACAAGAAATACAAGAAATTGGTGAGGATGGCATTAAAAGTCAAAGGAAAATTGTAACAGACACATCTAAATGAAAAACCTTGCATTTTATCATAATGGATTTACTGTTAACATTGCTTTAGTAGAGCAAGTAAAATATCTCCTAGATATCCTCATTTTGTCAATCATAAAATATTGATAATTGCATTAATTTTAAAATAAAAATAGTATTAGGCTCATATAGACTATGTACATCTGAAAAATATATCACTTAAGAGCTTAAATCCAGGAGAATTTTTGATAGTGTTAGAGATGTCCCTAAGGTAGTTATTGTTAATTGTTGGTATTTGTGTGTGCATAATTTACATTCTGTGGCTATGTCCCAGAATAAAGCAAAAATATAAAGGAAAGGAAATGTATGTGTCTAATCTTTCTTTGTTTAGAAATAGAAAAACGGCAAATAGGCAAAATTTGAGGTGGTTTCATCTGAGTTTTATGCCTCAGGATAAAACAAGTTTGAAGACAAACAGGCCCAGGGGAAGCCAGGGTCCGAGGCAGCGGTAGGAGGCTGTTGGGTGGAATCTGTCCCTGTTGGGTCAGGCTCAGCGCTTGGCAGGTGACAGGCCACCCTCAGATCTTCCACGCGGGGCCAGGAGCAGCACGGACTCCGTTGTTCCTCGTGGCCACCTGCAGGATGGCCGCACAGCCCCACCCGAGACTTCCTCGTCTCCTTGTCGCAGGGTCACGGAGACTGAAGCTCCGGGAGCTGTCACTTACCTCTGATGGGACACGGGTCCATCCTGCATTTTATTTCACTGTTAAAAATGAAAATTCAGGGCCGGAGGGTTAGCTCAGTGGTTCTGGCGCCTGCCTCGCAAGCGCAAGGTCCTGAGTTCGATCCCCGGTAACCACATAGAATGCTGGGCATGGAGACACGCCCACCAACAATCAACGCCGCATACCACAATGCCAGACATGGTGGCTCACGCCTGTCATCCCAGCACTCGGGAGGCAGAGACAGGAGGATTGCTGAGTTCACGGTGGCTTGCCTGGGCACCATAGTGAGCTCAGGGCCAGCCTGAATTATAAAGCGAGACCCTGTCTCAAAAGCAAAAAAATAAAAAAACAAATAAAAAAATAAAAATTCAGTAACTTATCCAATATCTAGTTTTAAAAAGAGGTATATTAAAAACTAACTCCTTTGTACCATCATGTGTCCATGAAACTGTGCTCAGTATTTCTAGAAATGTCAAGATGGAGGCAAATTTTCTTTAAAAATTTCATTTTGAATTCCCGACTAAAATCTAGTAGATCAAAATGTTTTCATTTGAGTTGATTTTCTTAGTTAGATGGGATATAGACATGTAATACAAGGGAACACAAGAAAAGTTTAAAAGGCATTAACAGGCCCAGAAGTATGAATTAGCCTTTAGAGGGAAATAGTTCTCCCAAGATGTTCATTCACACCTATTTCCTGGCTTTTAGGTATCCTTGAACATTTCATAGAAATGATTTTACATTCAAATCTTTACCAGATTTGGTAAACCAAATTGTAAGTATCTACTACAATACTTTTAAATTATAGTGAGTGAAGCTACTTTCATTGTGTGACTTATGTTTGGATTATACTGCATTTTTATATTTTTGTAAAGCAATGTTTTATGAGACCACATGAAGACAAATAGTTTAAGTTTCATAAATGCTATTGTCTTATTGCTTAGGAAAGTAAGGTATGCGCCTTTAATTAATCGCACAGTTGGGTTTGCACACAGACTGTGATAACCCAGTGTTATAGTTTGGGTCTAGATGTCTCCTCAAAGCCTCCTGCGGTCATAGGTGACTTTTTCAGAGGTTAAGGCATCTAGAGTGTGTGACACTGGGATTATGGGCTTGTGATTACTAAACCAGCACACTGCCTGGTTTGGCACCACCCTAACCTTGTGGTCTGGATAACGTGAACGGGGCAGAAAGACGCTGTTCAGATCCCTTGCTGCCTGTTCTGCTTTGTGGGCACTGTGTTGTATTTTCCCTGCGATGCCGCTGCACCATCTACCCTGCCTGGCTGAAATCTTAGTGGACCAGAAGCCAAATAAACTTTTTCCCCTTTAACTTTGGCTCTCGGGTATTTATCTCAATATGGAGAAAAGTAACCAACACAATCTGTATCTGGTTCATTTCACACAGGAGTCTGTGCCCAACGTTTGTTCCCCTGGCATTGTTTTTCCAGTGACTCCCAGGGCACCGTGGGGATTTCCGAGGAAACCATCTTCTCCAGAGGCTGCCCACGAGGGCACAGGCACACATCGCCCACTCCCTTTCTTTCCTTAACCTGCTGAATTAAAGTTTAAACATTTCTTTCAAAAATTATACCTATTTTTAAAATAGCTAAATTTGTTCCAAAACTGGAGTCTTAAATGTGTTTATATCCCCACCACTAAACTTGTGTTTCTGGAAAAACATTTACTCAGAAGTACCTAACCAATATACAGGGCAGCTATGCCAACCACTGTGCTACCAGCGCTGCCCTAAGGAATGTGAAGAAACAGATTTCCAAGGAAAACAGGAGGATGTGCAAAGAACACGGGGTTAAACAGCCTGATGTGTGAATTCAAGCTCAGCCGCTAGCTCAGCACCTTGCTCGCTCCTAAAATACCTCCAAATAGGAGGGAAACCAAGATTTATCTTATTACTTCTCTAAATGTATACCCAGGAGGAATTACAGAAACTATAAAGTGGGTTATTGAAAACTGCAGTGAATGGTTAATTAAAAACAAAAAGCATTACATGAGAGGACATATTCTTCTTCCTCTCCGTCATTACTATTTTAATCCCCCCTCACTTTGAACTCTCTTGGCCTGTCGTCCTTGTCGCCTTCAGAAACAGTTCTGAACCACCTTTGCTGTGAGCTTCTGGGCTGCGCTGTCCAGGCTGCCTGGCCGTCCGGAATCGGCTCCTTCCACGGGGCTTTGACTCTGCGGAAGACCCGAAAGTTAAGCGGTGCCAGATTCAGAGAACAAGGTGGGTGAGAATACACGGTAATGTTACCTGACAGAAACTGCTGTACATTGAAGAAACCTACAAAAGAAGATGTTTCAGAAGACGGTAGTAAGTGGGCAAAGTGTACTTGAAACAAGGATGAGTATTTTAAGGGGGCATAATGATAATATTACTTTTCCTAACAATATTTTAAATTTTACTTAAATATTCGTTGCTTTTTTTTTTTTTTTGAGACAGGGTCTCGCTTGGTAGTTCAGGCTGGCTCTGAGCTCACTATGTAGCCCAGGCAAGCCGTGAATTCAGCAATCCTCCTGCCTCTGCCTCCCGAGTGCTGGGATGACAGGCATGAACCACCATGCCCGGCACTGTGGTGTGTGGTATTGATGGCTGGTGGGCGTGAGTCACCACGCTCAGCATTCTATGTGGTTACCGGGATCAAACTCAGGACCTTGAGCTTGCGAGGCAGGCGCCGGAACCACTGAGCTAAATCTCCGGCCAAATATTCATTGCATTTTTAAAATGTCCCTTTATGCATAATTTCTTCAAATACTGAAAAACTAAGTGACTCCTCATAGATGAAATCAACACATGGATAAAGAGAGCATGGCATTGTGCCCAACAAAGTATTATTCAACCATAAAGAAAAACAAATTTGAGTCATTTGTAGAAAAAAAATAGTTGGATCTTGAGAATCTAATGTTAAATGAAATAGATGTAAAAGACTAAAGATTTTGTGTTTTTTTTTTCTTGTATGAGGAACCCCAAATATAAATAATTTAAAGGGGAGCGATGGTAGAAGACAGAGGTAGACATCTTGGTGAAAGGTCGGTCTGAGGTTTTGGAAAAGTGAGTTAAAAAAGATCAAACTAAATGAGAATTAACTTGTGGCATACACTGGTACAAATTTCCCAATGTTATAGGTGATTTTGAGATGTATATAAATTGTACCAATAAAGAATTCAATTTAAAAAAAAAAGATCAAACTAGGGGTATAGCTCAGTGGTGCTGCCCCTTCCTGGCAAGTGCCAAGTGCTGAATTTGACCCCTAGTGCTGAAGAAAAAATGATCAAAACAGGATATAAACATACAAATTAACCCGAGCAAATATAAGCCTTTTGCTTTGCTAATACATACTGATTTGATGTACCGCGTTTGGTACTGTGTTACTATTTTTGTTTTATTTTTGACATTATTGCTGTGGACGGTCCTCTAGGTGTTCCCGCACTTAGCTGTTGTAAATGGCGGTGCTGAAGGGAAAATATGCACATACTGCTACAAAATGATGACTTTGACTGTCCCGGGAGATACCCAGGAAAGGCGGCTGCGAATTCCACTCTTGAGCCAGCGTGAGCTAACTTGGTGCCATCTTGGGCCCTTGAAAGAGAAGCAGTTCCAGGAGATGGGATTAGACTAACAGAAGTAGACTTTTAAAATTAACTTTTAGTGCAATACCAATAGTCTTTCTCCACCAAGAAGTAATCAGAATAATTATGCAATTAGTCTTCTCCCATTTTGAAATTTTCCTGCTTCTTCTACAGGGAAATCCCAAGGGATCGGATGATTGGCTCGATCTGTCTGCTTTCAGTGAGAGATTTACCACATTCCCCAGAGGGGAAAGGCATGTTACTGGGGTATTTTGTACGTACTGGTTGCTGGCCACCAGCAGAAAGTATTTCCGGCAATCTGAGGTTTCTTCTTCTTTTCTCTTTTTCTTAATGTGAACCTGTTTAGACTGAAGCTCATTTCTTATAGGATCAATTGCATGTTGGAAGTAGCAGCCAACACTACTCGGTATATCAAGGTTTTCTACTCACTTTCCTAATCCTGTCTTTATAAAATGCTGGCAGAAATTCTTAGCTGCAAAAAGCATTTACTTTTTAGGTAGTAATGCGGACTACTTATTTTTCTCAGTTTTGAAATATTACCAGTTTCATTTTTTTTTTTTTTAGGCAAGGTCTCTGTTTTTACAAAGAGCAGCCCTTGGAAAAGGGAATTTTAAAATAAAATTTTAAAAAAGCATCTAAATGCCACTGAATGGATGAAATTTAGCCATTTACTGAATAATTCAGCTTCCCTCCCAAATAGATTAATTATGGCCAGGACAAGACCCAGAATTTTGGTTGAATCTCCATCCTGGGAATGATTTGGTGTGGTGCAGGGAATAGTAGGCTGACCGAACTGGACTACGCAAAAGTAGCAGATTTCTAAAATGGATACTTTTCCTCAACTAAAGATATGCTAAATATTACATAATCAAAGGCATTCTAGCCTTTAAACATTTCTGAATGCTTTATAATTTTTCATTTATTAGTCTAGTTTTGGTATATTTTCATATACTTGTGAGAATGATGTTGATGAATTCATGGGGCAAACCGATGTCAAAGTTAGTCTAAAACCTAATTTTCTCCCCTCAAAAGCATTTGTATAGAAAACACATACAGAAAAAAGAGCCATACAAACAAAAACTTAGAATGATCCTTGGATGAAAATACATACAGTACTCACGCCTTTTCCAAATGTAAAGTGTTAGTGTATTTTAACTCAACTCTCTATTGCTGGTAAACCACTATTAATAAATAATACACTGGGCGTAAGGAAGTAATTTTCTCACTCAATAACAATTAAAACCTGTTGATTTGGCTTTTGTGTAGGAGCTCTCATACATTTAAAAAGCAAGTAAGAATCGTAAGAAGTAATATCGCAGATCTGAAGGTCCAAGCACAAGGGCTGAGAGACGTTTGAAACTTCAGAGCTGTGCCTTACCGTGGCCTGAGTGTTGAAGTCTGGGTTTACTGAAATAAATGCATATTCTCCTTCTCAGTGGAGCCGTTGGCTGGCTGCTGGCGAGACCTCAGCACTGGCCTGTGGGCATAGTAAGTGCTGTAGTTCAAGACTGGCTTTATACCTTATACTCAGAAAATACTTAAATGAATAAATATTAGTGAATCTGGAGACAGTTTTTTTCCTGGCAAACATCAGCTGTTTTTAAAAATATTTGGAACTAGCAGATCCTTGACTAGATGCCTTGAACACTCACTGTCCTGCACATTTTCTGACATAGAATCAATGCATCATTTCTGATTCATTGAATCTTATCTCATCCCAAGGTTATAACAACAGTGCTATATTTTACAGTCCAAATTGCCATTGAGCATTTAAATTAGGCATTTAAAAAATCCAAAAATAATATTTTAACCAGGTGTAAAAACACGTTGAAACCTGCATGGCCTGCGCTAGCTGAAAGCCTGGGTTCCGTGAGGTCCCCATGGATTCGATACTGCATGTTCCGCTCTAACGTGGGAGGCAGTCTTGCCAAGCAACACCAAGGCCTTTCCTCTGAGCCTTACATTTACAGCTTTTGTAACAGTCAAACACACTACAGTCACATTGCTATAAAATTTGGCTGCCTTTGACTGCAAATATTTATCTAAATTTTCCCATAAAGAAGTTACCATCTGAAATATCAGTGTCTTTGTGATAGCTGTAAAATATTTTAGTAACTTGTACTACGTTTCATGAAATAATTCACTGTGAGATGCACAAAGACTCTAAAAGTGACAATCTTTGGTGACTGTCAAGCAGTGCTGTACACGCTGGCAGGGCTAAGAAATTATGCTTCAAAACTCTCTCAGTTACATGTAAAATGCCACTAATTTTTCTGTATTCTTCTAATGTGAAGCAAGAGAACTCACTAGGCTTGAATGGTACTTAAAAGTCTATAAATATGGGGCAAAAATATAACAAAAATATGTACAGCTGATTTCATGAAGTTATATGAAAATTAAAGTATATCAGAATAATTTACATAGCTACTAGGATGGCTATGCCATTTGATATCACCTATTTCAATAAGAAAAATGTGCTTTAATATGGAATTTATGCAAGAAGGCAGAGACAATCTAGGATTTTCTACACTCAAGGCAACTAAGGAAGGCTGCCAGTAATGTTAACTAGTAAAAAGGTAGTTTGATCTCTGTACTTCATGGGACAACACAAATTCATAGGCAGAAATCCTAACCTCGTCTTCTCACAGCACTAGGCTCAGAGAAAAAAAAAATCCTCAGTCACAAAGACTCATGGAATCCACCATGGCCTCATGATGGAGCGTTGGAGGACCTCAGGGGCTCTGTACACATCACTGAATTGATTCATCAATGTGTCAGAGCTAAATGTACTCTTAAGAGGTGGGGCCTTGTTGGAAGAGCTTTGCTGGAGAACGAGTTTGTAGCTTTTCTTCCTATGTTCTCCCAGCATAATCTCTGTGTTGGACCCAGCTGACCATGGACTAATACCTCTGTAACCATGAGCCAAATTCAACTCTCCTTCTCTGAGAGTTTCAGATACTTTTGTTCTGTCCCTGAAATGGGAAAGCTAATACGCTTATTCAAATAAATATATTTTGGTGGAAAAAATAACTGTATGTATAAATGAAAGAATTCTGAAAAAAACTTCTGAGGTCCAGAGGGTTGGCTCAGTGGTTCCGGTGCCTGCCTCGCAAGTGCAAGGTCCTGAGTTTGATCCCGGTAACCACATACAATGCTGGGTGTGGTGGCTCATGCCTGTAATCCCAGCACTCGGGAGGCAGAGACAGGAGGATTGCTGAGTTCCAGGCTTGCCTGGGCTACATAGTGAGCTCAGAGCCAGCCTGAACTACAAAGCGAGACCCTGTCTCAACAACAACAACAAAAAAAACAACCTTCTGAATATATATGTATATATTATATGTGTTATGTATTATATATGTGTAAATTATATATATGGATATTTAAAACACATATGTATATATGTATAGTATAGATTATAAGTAGAATATTAATCATTTTAAATTTATACTTGATCTTATCCAAAAGGCCGAGAAGCGATCATTTTAAATTTAAATGTACTTTTCGTCATTTCCAGTCACTTCAAATGGCTAATGAGTCAGTGTTGCAGCACCTATCTTGCCATCTTATTTGCACATTTGTGTGCAAGAACAGTTAGAAGTAGAGATTGATGGACAGAAGATGGATGAGTGTTCAGAGACAGTGAAGAGTGTGTGTGCACGTGCGCACATGTGCACACACACAAATATGAGGTTTGTGTAACAGATAATTTTACTGTAGATGCCCTAAATAATTTGCCTGGAAACTTCCTCTGTTATTTTCTGAACTGTGCCACGGAGTTCTCCGTGTTTAGCATACTGAAATTCTCTTTCAAAGTTCCTCAGAATTCTAATAGTCTTTCTAAACATACGTTCATGTATTTAATCCTTTAAGTTAATCCTTCTGGCCCTGGACATAGTCAGGTTCTTTTAATTGAATTTTCTTCTTTACATGTTGATTTTATAGTTTAATCTCTCAGGGCAAGTTTATTTCCCCTTTTACTGGTGCTTGGAGGGTTCCTCTTGTCTAACTCTTGTGCCAATTGGAGCATAGGGACATAAAAATGCTGCATGGCCTGAGGAGTGGTGAACAGACTGTGGATGATAAATTAATGGACAGGAGGAAGAAATGATGGCAGTTTAGTGGCAGGTCCAGGACATGTGCAGGCCCAGGACCATCATGGGGCTACTTAGCACCGTCGGACACTGGACATAGCCCTGGTCCTGCAATCTGAGCAGGGTAAGGCCAGTGGTCTCTACTGCTCTGTCAAAGGACCAGGACCAGTTCCTCACATTCAAAGTTTCCCTGCTCCTCTATTTGGAAATAATCATGTCAAATGTCAATGGTTCTTATTCTTCTCTTGCAGAGATAAGCTAGAAGCCATTGCTCATATCATATTGTTACAACACTTTTTTTGATTGTTAGAGTCATGACATCTCAGTGTTCTTCCTTTATACTACTTTGTCTTGCAAGCAATAAGGGTTTTAGGCATTTCACAATGACAGTGAATGGCACAGAAGTAACTTAAGAGCCTGTCGTTGATTTTCAGCATGTAGTTCAAATTGACTCAGTAGTTTTGAAATTTATTTTAAATAAGTTTATTAAGTCAAAAACTAAGAAGTTGAAAGCACTGAAGATCCACTTTCTTATAAATTGTCATATATGTATATATATAAACACACACAGGTTATAAATATTATGATGATATAAAATTCTTTATCTCAAAATTACTTCTTTGGCAGCCCTCTGAATCAGTCTGTAGTGATTCATACATGATTTGGGGTGCGGTGTTCTGGGCATTGAACTCAGGTCCTTCCTACCAACAGTCCCAGCACGTTTGTTGACTGAGTGAGTGAGAGAGAGAGCGCTTCTGGAGCTCAGTGTGGGGTTGAAGTTGTAGCCCTTCTGCCATTTCCCAGAGTGCCAATGTTAGAGGCGAGGGAGATCATGCGCAGTGCCACTGGCAATTTTAGAAGCACAATAACATGGACACAAGATATCAAGAAATCTGGATAATTTCATGTAAATAAAATAACAAAGTGTATTCGGAATAATTCTGAAATTTGTGATCTAAATATTTGCATACAAAATATTTGCCTTCTTTAGGCAACCAGCTGTGTAAACTCGTTGTCCTAGTAGATAGAAAAAACATAGAGTAATCTAACACTAAAATGCGAACTTCTACATTTTCTTATTGATGATCAATATACCGTGAACTTGTTAAAAACTGACAAATATCTGACATAATATTGCTGACATTTACTTGAAAAGTACAAGATGGATGGAGGCAGAACACACATTGCTTTGGAAACCAAAGGACTTAGGACAGCAATTTCACCACATGCTGATAGCACGTGAGACTTGCATCGGCGTGAACCCTGGAAGCAACACCCAGAGAGACACAGCGTCAGCACAAAGGTAGAAATAAAAGTGTATCCCTGAGTACAATGCAGGTTAGGAAGGCACTTCAGAAGAATATGATTACAAGGGTCTGTATTTATTCTTTCTTAACGTCTTTTACAGTAATATTTTACATTCATATAGGAAATGGTGTTTCAATAACACCCAGTACTAGAGACTCAGTTGGGCCCTTAAAATTCAAGCTGTTCCTGCAGTTTCCTCACACAGGGAGTAATAATACAGCTTCTTAGGAATTACTTCATTGACAATTTACTTCATGATGTGAAAGGAAGTACAGAATTCAACTCACTCTCCCATTGCTGTATTAACTCTGTAGTTCTAGCAGCAGCAAAAACTAGCTGTTCTTATATAAAGCAAACAGATTTATGACTTAGCAGAACACCAATAACGGATATGTTCAGAACAAAAAGTGCCAATTTCATATACTTTCTTTTTTTCATAAAATTGCACTTACGGTCCATCTGATATATTGTGTTTTCCAGTGATATAAAGACAAATGTAAGATTCTATAGAGTATCATTGAGCTCTAGTAATAGTAGAATAAAAATAAAACTTCTGCAGAAACTATATAGTTTGAGACTTATTTTCTCTGTGTTTTAATATCTCCCTGGATTTAAGCTAGAAACTTATAAATACATAACAGAAGTAAAAAGAAAAAGAAGAAATATTGCTTTTGATAGAAAATAGGAGAACATTTTCTTCTCTTGATATCTTCAAAAAATCATCTACTGTGATGTTTTTGAGTAGAAAACTTACAGCACAATTAAATATGCACAGCACATGGAAGTTTTAATACTAAGAGATAATGAAGATGTTATGAGTCTCAAACACCTTAAAAGAGACTTTGAGACAAAATATACATAAATATATATATATATATATATATTTGTAAAACCATTATCTTGTAATTTTCAAAAGTCATAATATATGATTATACTTTATCCAATTATCTACTTCTAGAACTTTATCCTACTTAAAACAGAACACATCACTTATTATTTGTTAAGATTCATCAAATAGTTACATATAAAATAAAAACTAACTACTTAAATGTCCACTAGCAAGAATGTCATAAGGTGCCAGGCGTGGTGGCTCATGCCTGTCATCCCAGCACTCAGGAGGCAGAGGCAGGAGGATTGCTGAGTTCGAGGCTTGCCTGGGCTCCATAGTGCGCTCAGGGCCAGCCTGAACTACAAAGCGAGACCCTGTCTCAAAAAAAAAAAAAAAAGAATGTCATAAGTT